>JABXWE010025029.1:0-12460 GCA_014611495.1 Limonius californicus
CTTAAAGGCTATCTTAAAACTAAAAACTGTTTCTGCCACCCCGCAACAGGAAAACATTTGCAAGGGTGGAGTATCTAATGTCGTACACTTTGCCGCGTAAACAACATCTGGGGCCCAGAGCACAACCGTCAGGCAACACCCAACCATAATTCAGGTTAATCCCTGAACCCCCATAAACTGCTCAAATCGGCACTTTAAGAATGTTCAAATATGGTACAAACACAAGTTATTTATTTTTATAAGTAAAGATAGAACTACTTCACAAAAACAGTAGGTACTTAATTCTAAGAATGTAAACTGAATCATGATGGCAACTAAACTGAGGTTATACTAACATGTTCCACTTTACAGGCTAGCTTTTTTTTATAATTTTATTGCATACTTACAATCTGTTCCAGACGAACAACAGGAGGTAAATGTTGTGATAATAATGTACTAAACTAACTACGACATGCCGAGAGCAATCCACTGAAGGCTGCCTTACTTATAAAGTTAACAAATAATTGCTTGGTTACAATATGTTACAATATTCACATTTTTGATGATCAAAGTATATACATACATTAATTAACCGAACCTGTTTGACAGGTTTGAAACGCTTTAGACTTCTAATTTCATTTTGATTGTCTAAAAGCTGGGTGGCTAAGCTGTTAGGATGCACAGAGAGTCTGTCTTGATATTTGACACAATATTTGTTTATTACTTCCCGCACTGATTCAATATTGAGATCACTTTGAATTAGGTAATTGGGACCACGGTGCGTTGACGATGCATCTAAGTACTTTATTGTGGAACCTTCGTAAGATTTCGATATTAGAGGTGCTGGCAGTACCCCACAATTGTAGCACATACGTCTATATGGGTTTAATCAGAGTCTTGTAAAGTGGAAGCTTATTTTCCATTTTCATCTGCAAGTTTCTACCAAGTGGCCAGTACATTTTGTAACGAATTCCGCGCCTGGATGGAAGCAACTCGTTTTGCATTATACATTTCGGAAGACAAGGTATATTTATGCGCATATAAACGGAGTTTCGAAAAATTGAGGGGAAGACGAAAATTTTCTACGAAGTCGAGGAACGAGGACGATTGAGTATTGAAGTTGATCGAACATATACGTGCAACGTGTGATATTATTGTAATAAATCGTTTGCGTCTTGGAAAATAGATTTAGTATTTAGTAATAGGAAGATTGTTCAGTTTAAACTTTTTCCAGATTTCGAAACTAATTTGCGCGGTAATTTTAATTTAGGCAAAATACGCTTGGGTGGAAAGTCTGCTGATAAGGTCCACTAAGACCACAGGTATTGTCAAGTCCGTTGGGCTAGTTTTTTCCCTCAACCGCTCCAAGCGCTGGCGTTGGTGATAACATCGTGAAACCTGCTTGCAGAGATAGACAGCACACTTGCAACAGGGAAGTGAAATAATATTATTTCACGCTAATATTTTTGAGGACGGAACATTTGTAAATTTATGATTGTCTTATTTTATTATATAAACCATTTTCGTTGAAGTGATTGTAACAGGGGTTTGTAACGTTGGGGAACTAATTAAGCATAGATATACTTTAATTATTATTATACTTTCAATTTATTGTATTGGGGAACAATGTTACGTGTTTATGTATAGGGTACTCCGAGAGTGGGACGACATTGCGTTTCTGTTGTTTTCAGTTGGAATTGGTCGGTTTTGTCCCCGTGATTTCGCTTCGCGATGCCTCTCGAACGTGATTTTGCGTTAGTTATTTAAGATTTTGATGTAAAAATAAGCGCAATTACTGTCCTTCATTTATTTGAGTGTAGCCCGAAGTTTATTTAATTAATTCTTTTCTACGTAAAATTGGGACTTTATTTATTATACTAGTGTAGTGGGTTATTCTTAAATTAAACGAGATTTGGGTGCAACCTGTCTTTTCATTATCGACGATTTATATAAGCTAAGTTTACATAAGAAGAGCTGTGGAAATAAGGTAGGTGATTAGCCATCTACAGGGTCCGACTTCCCATATTACACCTCGGACGATGTTAGTAAATGTATAAGTCGGTGGCGCCGATTATTTGTTTGTTTAGAATCCACTCCATCTTCGATTGGGTTTCCCGGGATACTTACATTGTCAAGTTATTAATTTCCTACTAGAGCAAGGGCGTAGCATCAGGAGGGTTTTTACACTTCATCGATTATTTTACCAAATTTAAAATAGGCGTGACAATTTGACTAAATTTTATTCCGAGTTGCTTCCTTTTGGTGAATATATGTTTGCGTCATGTGCGCCGTTGATCTAGATGCGTCTCAGATATTTTACTTCTTCAGTTTGTGCAATTAGGGTGTTATTAAGTGTTACTGCTAGACATGTACCTCCTCTCATGGTAAACCTGATGTGAGAAGACTTGAAATTGTTAACTTGGATTTTCCATTTCCTCATCCAGTCCTCGATCAAACTCAAGCTATTTTGCAGGTTCGCAGATGCAATATCCGGGTTGGTATCTGATGTTAGCATAGCCGTATCATCAGCAAAAGTAGCTGTAGTTCTTAGGTTGGTTGTGGGTATGTCAGCTGTGTAGAGTGAATAAAGTACTGGTCCCAGTACACTGACCTGTGGTACTCCGGAGGCAGTGGGGTACAAATCTGTTATCTCCTCTCCCTGCTTCACCGGGAACCATCTACATTCTAGGTAAAATTGAATAATTTAATAGAAATGGTGCGGTAGTCCTTTTTTGAGTTTATAGCATGGGCCTTTATGCCATACTTTGGCAAACGCCTGTTTGACGTCCAGGAACACCTCGGAGCAATATTTTTGGATTCCAGGGCATTGTTTATTTGGATGACAATTCTATGTACCTGTTGTGTCGTACTGTGTTGGCTTCTAAACCCAAACTGGTGGTTGAGTATAAGTTCTCTTTCCTCCAATATTGGCCTTAGTCGTTTTAGCAACAGTTTTTCAAACAGCTTGGATAGTACCGGTAAAAGAGTTATGGGTCTATACGATTCTACACTGTTTAAGTTCTTCCCCGGTTTCGGTATCATGGTTATTTGAACCACTTTCCATTGGCTAGGAAAGTATTTTATTCTCAGAATAGCACTGAAAATAAATGTTATAACTCGCATACATTTAGGTGATATTTCTTGTAATACTTTGCCAGTGATTAAGTCCCACCCTGGTGCTTTTTTTGGTTTAATTCGGTTTGAATAGCTGTTGCAATTTCCAGCAGTGTGAAATTTCATTTAGAGAAATTTCTAGAAAGTTATTGGCTTCGTATTACGTGCTGTAGTCGTTTCAGTTTCTGTGTGGTTTTCAATAACGAATGGTCGGTGGCTTCTGTCGCAGTGATATTGCTGAGATATTCCTTTACAGGTTAGCTAACTTTTGGTTGACTAGAGTATTGCACAGTCATCCACCGTATTGTTTGATAACACCTCCTACAAACTTAAATAATATAAGCATTATTTGAGAATTTCATTCTCCTCGTATAATACTTTCAGCTGTGCTTTAAGTAATCATGAGAGTTTAAAGACCAAGGACGAGAACATTTTGAGATTAAGTGCAATTCACCGCCCACCATTCGTCTCGACATGTTTCGCTACCGCTATATGAAGCAACTGCTTTCTTTTCCAATTAACGTTCGCTTTTGAAAATGTGTTTGTAAGTATGTCCATATAAAGGTGGTCGTAAAAAAATATAAAACAACTAACCTGTGTGTGTTAGTATGTCTTAGCTATATGAAGTAAGTGTTAACAATAACATATCCTGAATTACTCTTTTTCAGGAACTTTTTTTTAATTATTCGATTTGGGTTACTACGAACTCAAAACTCACTTATTTGCTGGCGACGGTTGCATCGCCACCGCATGCTCGTCTGCTATTTACTGAAGAATCTGTATGTTCGGCCACTGTTTCCTCGCGGCACCGATTGCTTACCAGTCAGACGCTCAACAAACAATTTATTATTAAAATAAAATATTGTCTGTGGGAATTTAGTATATGCTGCTGATAATCTTCAAAATTTCCCATTCCACCATGAAATATTAATAATCAAAACAGGGTTGCCTGTTCTTGTATTTGAATTCCAGTAGGGTAATATTTATCTTCTTTTGGTTCTTACTAAAATTATAGGAATTGTACCAGACTTTGTGTTGCTTATATTTTTAAATTATTTATAATACTTCTCAGAACATCGTTAAAATTGCTTTATTGATATAGAAACGGCATTTTAAGTTGGCAACAATTTTAATAAACAGATATCCTCTGAGAGCTTCCATAAACGTATATTCCCATTAAACATCAAAAGCCCTTTAAACTAAATTAATAGCCTCCCTCAATATATGATATCTGAAAATATAAGTAAGGATTTTAATTATGATGCAAATAATGTGATAATTTGTTTTACTTTGCGTTCGTGCAATTATACTTAGTACTACGGGCAAGTTTTCTGTCGAGCGAACGGATGGGGAACATCTTTCCTAGCGAGCAAACGGTGGCGAGCAAATGGTGGCGAGCAAATGGTGGCGAGCAAACGGCTATGAAGAAGTGGTGGCGAGCAAATGACCTAGAACACTTTGTGTTTATGCGCATGTCCACCATTATTTCTGAAAAGGTATCGCCTGATTTGGTAACTATTTTTTTAAGTACAGGTTAACATTTTGCAACTGCAGTGGCCTTAATACAAACCGAATGAGTTTTTTGCGAATATTCTAGCTTCAAAACTAAGGCTAACTACAACATTTAGAACATTTTTATTTTAAGATCTACTGACTCAAGAGCATTAATCCAATTAACATAAACATTGAGTTATTTAATAGCCCTATGTCCTACACATTTCAGGAACTTTTGAATATCCATTTTCACTAGAATATTCGATTACTTAAAAATCGCTACTCGAATTAGCATAACCCTAATGTTCCTTAATTGCCCTCATGCATTAGATTCACAATACACGTAGAGTAGCAATCTCATTTACCAGTGATATTTGTATCTCTTGTATCTCTTTAAAAGATGAACAGTGTACAGTTTCAACATATCAAAATTTGTTTTTCTTGAGAAATAATTGATACGTGCTTGGTAACAGTGTTTGTTTCAAATTTATTTATATTAGAAAACTGTGAGGTGCAATTCAGTGAAAATTTATAAATGTTTCTCAAAATGCCTTATTCACCTTCTAGAACAGTCACGAACCCGAAAAACATTAACCATATTTTAAAATTCAAGCTGAGTATTTAAATTGTATAGTGTAGCTCAACTCTGATCTGTGGATAGCTGATACCATTTAGCAGTTTTGGTTTAAGGTGCACAACGTATACTAAATTTTTTTTCAAAGCCTGTGTCTAGATTCGTACTGCTCCACCTCCTTAAAAAGCGGCTGGTAATATATAAATAATAATTTTTTATTAATAATGTCAACATTAACAACAATAAAATGCAAAATTCACAATGCGTTACTTTCTTTATCTAATAACTATTCTTTAGTAGAACTAATTCCTTAAATATTGCAGTCTTCGTATAACATTCTTACAATTTCTAAATGGTTTTTGCTAAGAAAAAGGTTGCGTATGTGATTTCTACATCTAACCATTATAAATTAAAATGTATTATAAGGTGGATTTCCGCATAAATTAAACAAGTATTCCCAGAACTCTGAGTCTTCCTGATTAGGATTTTGATGTATAGTTAAGTTACTTCCAATATCTAAGAAAGCTCTATTTGGGTAAGCTTCCGGCCAGGCTATGTTTTGCAGAAGTTCATCTTCATTAGGAGTAGGATTTCTAGAAAGACAAAACTATTAATAATGATTACCATTAATGCAACTTTTTTACCCCATCTGCGCAAAATTAGTCCACAAAGTCACCATACGTCTACGTATAAGCTGGTCATATTCCGATTCAACAGGATTCATCTCCGGAGGTGTCGGATACAATAAATATTGAACTTCTTCGAAATGACCTACCCCACCTGATAGTTGAATATATGTATTTATTTATATTTTAAACTTTTCGAATTTATTTTAATTACCAGTATAAGATATAGGTCTGCTGCCGGTATATGAAAATCTATAGAAATAAACAGGAATATTTTTATACATCAAGTCCAGGGTTTTTATAAATCCACGAACAAATAGCTCTTGATTCATATACTATAAGTAAACATCTTTAATTAGCCAGTTGTATACAGCTAAACATTTCATACCGTAATCCAGTTAGTTCTATTAGTCAAATCTCCATCCGGGAAATAGGACGCTATTATTTGATCTAGGACGAAATAGTAGCACTCCGAATCCTTCCTAATGTTCATCGAAATAGGAATCAAAAGCTCTGGGTATTTTTCATATATGGTGATATCCACTCTTCCGTTTGCCACATCTGCAATAATTTTCTGTTAACCTAAATCTAAGCCGCAACGAAATATTTACAATCATAGCCAAAAGATCCTTCTTCGGTCGTAAATCCTGTAAGGTAGGGTACGCGGGAATATTTTCCTTTTTCCAAGAGACTGAAAGTACTTTCGGATATAAAAGCGGTGTTACTTTCGCTTTCGATAATGGGTGCAAATGGTTGCGCATAATAAGGGGTGTAAAAACCCTAAAAAATTAACTGTAACAAGAAATATTAGTTTATAAGAGCAACTTACAACAACGGACATATTAAAGGCAGCTCTCAGAATTATTGCATGGTCAAGTTTTTGTAATTTTGTTATAATGGTTTTGCTATCGGTATCTTTAATTTCCAACCCCCGCGCCAATTGTAAAGTCATATATTTAGGATATTGTTGAAGAGCCCATCTGTTCAGGGAACTACCACTTTGACTAATTGCCTTGTCAAATAAACCTGAAAAAAACGAACAATTTTTTATTTAATTTTGAGGTTTCCTATTTAGAAAAAACTAAAGATTAATGCATTTTTGGAAATATTTTAGCTAACCTTGACTTCTAGGAGATAGCATGTGGTATAAAACTGAAGCACCACCTGCGCTTTCACCAAATATTGTTACACTGTTTGGGTCTCCACCAAAATTAGCTATATTGTCCTTCACCCATCGGAAAGCAAGCAGTTGGTCCTTTAAACCAAGGTTTCCTTTGGCGTACTTGTCCAAAGTGCTCAGAAACCCAAATACATTTAGACGATATTGAACTTCTACAACAACCACTGGTTTTTCCATTAAGTAATCAGGTCCAGTCGTGTTGGGTGTTCCAAAAATGAAAGTACCTCCATGTATCCATATCATCACTGGCAATAGGCCTTTATTTTTATGACTTTCCTGCAATTAAATGATATTATGAAAAGTGGTTTTACTAAGTTTGTGATAACGTCAGAAACTAGACTTACTGCTTTTGGCACATAAACATCAATATACAAGCAATCTTCGCTACCAACTACTTCATTGCCATTAGTATCATTACTAAATTGTACACATGGTAACGCCTCTTCAGTTGCACTTTTGATGCCAAACCATGGTTCTGGAGGTATGGGTTCCTGCAATGTTTATTTTAAGACTTTCAACGATTCATGCTAGAAATAATGGCTGAACGTAAAATTTAAAATAATATTAATTTATTTTTACCAGAAAAGGAAGTTTACGTTAAATGAAACTTACCTGAAACCGGAGTATACCAAGTGGCGGCTGTGCGTAAGGTACCCCTCGAAAAGAAAAATACTCTACAGTTGGGTCAGATCGGCTCCGTTCTAATGAACCGCGAATTAACCCGTACCGCGTTGTTCTTACTAAGTTAATCTAAACAATTATTTAATGTATGATTTATAGAAATGATTCAAAATGCAACTTACTATTTCCGCACCGTCAAACATCATGTAAAAAAGAACCGTCAGTATTTCCATCAACTGCATTTTGCGGCTGCACGATTACTTTTGAGGCTGTTTTAGAAGAAAGTTTTGTAAAAACACTTTCTTTTTCTGAACATAAGCCAGGAGTATGTTTTATAGCTTGAATGATTTAATTAGATGGCCAGTAAACCTTGGCGAAAGCTGAAATAGATCTTCTTTTTGCTTTATTGAAAGGATTTGCTGCTCGTAAAAGCATTTGCTTTTCTTAGTAGACATTTAAATAAATTTGGTCTGATATAATTATTCTAAAAACTTTTTAAGAATCGAAGTAAGCAAGAAAAATAATGTAATCGGTTTGTTATTTGTTGTAAACACGCAATCAGCGCATCAGTGCAAATTTAAAAATTGAGAACTTAGTGTAAGATACAAACAAAAAATGATAAATAAGGATTAAATGATCTCATAAAATAAACACACAACATTTGTTTATAAGTCATTTATTTACGGCTATTTTCATATAGTATTTGATTTGTATGGTAATTGTTTTATTATTGCCGCTGAAATACTTTCCACATACGATACACGAAACTTTTACTATAATACCAAAATCAGAGTCTAAGCCTAGTAGGTGTTATAAGGTGGATTTCCACAAGAAGAAAACAAATTTTCCCAGAAATTATAGTTTTCTTCGTCTAGATTATCATCAATGCTTAAATCTTTTCCAAAATTTAAAAATGTTCTGCTTGAATTAACTTTAGGCCAAATTATGTTCTGTAGTAAATCATCATTGATAGGAGTTGGATTTCTAAAAATATGTAGTTAAGATTTTTGAGACCGTAGTTAATGGCAGTTTGATTTCCGAGATTGAACCTCCTCGTAACGCTGAGTAGTTGAAGTTGTTTTAAATTATGTTAAATATGATTGTAGTACTATAATCTTGGCTGGAAGGTTTTATTTCGGAAATAAAGTTGTTTATGAATTGTTTATGCGTATCAAGTAATATTTACCCTGTAGTAGAAAGTTGGTCCACAGTGTAATCATACGCTTACTCGTAAGTGTATCAGACTTAGACATTTTTAAATTAGGATATAATTCCTTTAATCTCCATAGATATTGGACCTCTTCATAATGTCCAACTCCCCCTATAAGATTAAAATTGCTGTACAGCGTATACAGTGTAAAACGGCACCAATATGGCTTTAAAATTATGCAAACCACCCCTTTACTCTAACCACTTCTAAGTTAAAACGTACGCATTTTGAAACATCCAATTAAGGCTTCTAATAATATTAAACTAGCAGCAAAAATAAATATGAATTAGAACTCTGATGTATAACCAACATATACAGGGTGGGCCATGAAAACGAAACAGAATCGATTTTTCAGATTTATCGTCCTTTCTACAAAAATCGCTCGTACTGTCAATTTGTATTTTGAGGGAGAAACTTTTCGTGTTAATTTTCAACCTTGTCGTTTGAACCTCTTAGGGGTGGTCAGCTTCACTCCTAAAATTTTAAATAGGAAAGGGTTGAGGAATACGTCATTTTAAAGGGCATTAAATTTTCGTTTTTCGCTTCTTAGTGTTTCAAATTAGGTTCAGTAGTTTTCGAGAAAATGCCTTTTAAAGATAGTCATCATTATCATCATCATCAGTTAGTCTTCCTGCGTCCACTGCTGGACATAGACCTCCCTCATATTATTCAATTCTGTTCTGTTTTGTGCGGCCTTCATCCAATTTCCTTCAAATCGCTGCAAATCATCCGTCCATCTAGTAGGCGGTCGCCCTCTGCGTCTTGTTGATTCTCTAGGCCTCTACTCCAGTATCCTCTTTGTCCATCTGTTGTCCTTTGTTCTCGCCACATATCCCGCCTACTTCCATTTCAAACTAGCTATTTTTGTGGCTATATCTTGGATTTTAATTCTTTGTTGTATCCAGTCGTTTGTTTTTCGGTCTTTAATTTTTATACCAAGAATTGTTCTTTCAATAGCTCTTTCTGTTACCCTTATTTTGTTTGCAGTTTTTTTTTGTCAGGGTTAGAGTTTTCTTTGTCAGGGTTACAGTTTCGGCTGTGTAAATCATCACAGGCACCACACATTGTGTGTATAATTTCCGCTTTAAACATATAGGTATGTCACTCTTCAGTACATATCGTAACTCGCCAAAAGCTGCCCATTGTAACCCTATACACCTTTGAATTTCGCACGTTTGATTATCCCTTCCATTCCTTATTTCGTGTCCCAGGTACTTATAACTTTCTACCTCTTTGTCGTCAACTTTCAGATTCTCGCTTAGTACAAAATTTGTCAAAATCTTAGTTTCCGTCATATTCATTTTGAGGCTTATTTTCCCGGATTCATCTTTTAATTGTTTCAGCATAACTTTAGTCGCTTCTAAGTTATCGCTGATCAGCACAATATCGTCGGCAAAACGGAAGATAGAAAAATAGTAACCCGCCAAAAGCCAATAATTCACCTTTACCATAATTTACACCAGTAATGCTTTATGCATTTGCTGTTCGTCAGTTTCTGGACGAAACATTTCCTGGTAGATTGATTGGCCGCAGAAGAGCAATGGACTGGTCTGAGAGGTCACCCGATTTAGGCCCTTTAGATTTCCTTCTGTGGGGTCACATAAAAAGTGAAATTTATGGTACTCAGTCAGAATCCCCAAATGATTTGCGTCAACGAATGCCCGCAAATTACCCCAGAAATGCTTCAGAACGTCCGAAACCGTTTCCAACAAAACCTGTAATACTGTGTGGATGCTTGAGGTCAACATTTCGAACATTTAATAAAGTGAAAGTTAAGGTAAATTTCTTAATACATAAAACATTACTGGTGTAAATTATGGTAAAAGTGAAAAATTGTGAATTATTGGTTTTTGGCGGGTTACTATCTTTAAAGAGCATTTTCTCCAAAACTACTTAATCGAAATTGAAAAACTAGAAAGTGTTAGAAGGAGGGTTTAATGCCATTTAAAATTTTAGAGGTGAAGCTCAACATCTCTAAGAGGTTGAAGTGATAACGTTGGAAATAAACACAAAAAGTTTTCCCCTCAAAACTAAAGTTGACGGGTCCCAGAAATTTTTGTTCTGTTTCGCTTTTATTGGCCCACCTTATATTTAAAGAATTTTAATTGGAATTGCAAGTTTGTACGAATATAAAATTGTTTTTGCGTTTGCATCCTGGTCTCTATTTAAGTGCAATAAGTCAACAAGGTGTTATACAATCCAACAAATGTTGCAAATGAAGAGACAGAGGATCAAAAATTGTATATACGAGGGCTGTTCGATAACTACGTGGCCTAACGCAGAGATGGCGCGAATTCGGAGGAATCTTCTTTACCATTCTGTATACCTATACTTTATTAGATTAACTATGATATTACAGAGCGATCTGTCAATTAGTCTCTTTTTAACAGGACGCCAAAGTGAACATCTCGTGTGATTTTGTAAACAATGGAAAAAACTGAGTTGAGAGTTGTGATAAAGTACATTCATTTGAAAGGCTTAACACCAATCGATATCGAAGCAGAGCTGGATTCAACACTATTGGAATTCTCTCCTTCGTTTTCAATGGTTAAACACTGCGTTATCGAATTTAAGCGTGGTTGTTTGAGCACAAATGATGAACCCCGTAGTGGACGTCCAAAAACTGCTACTGCCCCGGATACGATTGAAAAAGTCCACCGTATCGTATTGGATGACCGTCGAGTAAAAGTGCGCGAGATAGCAGACATAGTGGGTATCTCAAATGACAGTGTGCACAGAATTTTTACTGAAGAATTAGAAATGAAAAAATACCCGGCGCGTTGGGTGCCGCGGCTGCTCACATCGGAGAAAAAACTGAATCGTTTGAGTGTTTCTCACAACCTTTTGGCACGTTTTCGCCACAATCCGAATGATCTTTTGCGCTGTTTCATAACCGTCGATGAAACCTGGGTCCACCATTATACTCCCGAAACCAAAGAACAGTCCAAACAATGGACACACAAAGGTTCTCCGCCACCAAAGAAGGCAAAAACGGTTTTGTCAGCAGGAAAGGTTATGGCAACCGTATTTTGAGATTCTCATAGAATTATCTCGGTCGATTATTTAGAAAAGGGGAAAACAATAAATGGCGAGTATTATGCCAATTTGTTGCAACAAATTCCAAGTAACTGAACCTATTTTTTGTAACAAGAAGCGACCTTCAGTCGCCGATTGTCCTTTGTTGTATTACTAATTGTAAAAAGTAATTTTTGTTATATTGTGTGATTCTTGTAAACTCCGACGCCACTGGCCACGTAGTTGTTTGAAGAATGTAACTAACGTCCGCCAGCGACGTCGAGTTCTCCCCTTGAATGTCCAAATTAAAAGCTTGTAATATGGAACTATAAAATCACAATTTGCTGTCATTCTTTTGTATTTTTGTCATTTCTAATGATTTAATTATATGTGTTTTAAAATTTACCGCCTCTTTTTATTATTGTGTATTTTGTATTTGCGTGTGCATGAATTGTGCAAGCTTTATAAGCAGGAGGGAGGCACAATAACGATGAGTTCGATTCTCGTAAGCTGTCGGCTTCTCGGCCTTCCACGAGCACCTACAATCAGCTGTGATTTGGAAGGTGGCGCCCGCTAATTTTGACCTACTCTGTACCCAACCAGAAAAATTTTCTCCCGCAAGCGATTTCCGCGAACCCCCCCCCCCT
>JABXWE010025030.1:0-12183 GCA_014611495.1 Limonius californicus
TGTCAATTAAAAGAATTTTAGAATGAGGCATTTTGAAAAAAGTTGGTGATTAGGTAGTTGAGAGTGTAAAACCAATTTGTTATGGCAATGTTAATGCTAAAAGATACCAAGAAGATATTTTTCAACCATTTATGAATAAACTGTATAATGATGAATTACCAGAGAATTATTTTCAACAGGACGAGGTCAGTCATTGTACACCTGGAAGTTATCAGGAAGTTCTTTAATAATTTGGTGGGGGAAACCCAGAAATTCCCTAGCCAGCAAGATTTTCTAATGCTCGTGTGATTGGTCGTTAAAAATTCTCTAGTTTAGAAATGCATTAAAGAAAGTGGTGGACGTTTTGATCAACTTTTATATTCAAAATAATGAAATTTCTAGCCAAATGTAAATACAACTGTTTCTATCTAATCTACTGTTTAATTCTTGTGCAAGTAATTCGATAATCTACTTCTTAATGCTGTTTATTTCATTAATGTTTGTAATAAACGGTTTAACACATAGGAAACCCGTCCAACACGTAGTTGATGGGTTGCGCAACCTGTGCCTGGAACTTACACTGTACCAGTTAAGGGAGAATATACGTTTCGTATGTATTCGAAGAATGATAGATATTCTCTATTTCCGTTGGATTCTGATCTCCATTTCGCTGGGATTCTGTATCCGAATCCAACGATAAATTGCGGAACCGGAAGCTTGTGGGCGTGGCATGTTAGCGCTTGGGATCTCCCACTTGTTTTTGAAGTAACTGTCAAAAACAGTTTTAAATTTTCGTATTCGTAAAAACAGTACGAACTAGGTATGAATAATTCAGACAGCGAAAACGCTGAGATGTGTACGCCACCAGAAATAACGGAAACCTCGAAAACGACGTGTATTAATTTACTGCCGAAAAAATCGCAGAAACAGTACACAATGGTGTACACGGCGTAAAATGGTTGTGCCTAGTGAACCGACATACGTCCATCTAAAGCAAAATTTTTATTATACTGATTCGGATCAAAAATTGTAACTTCCTATGAAATAGTCGTAGAGAAACTATAGTCTCCTACTCGTGTAGAATAGCTATTTTTCACTCGGATGATTCTGTCACTTGCTTTCGGTTCGTGACAGAATTTTCATCCTTGTGAATAATAGCTGTCATTCTACACTCGTTGAAGAATATACTATTATCAAGTCACGGCCAAGAAATAATTAAGAATGATGCAACAAAAAACCGGAAAGCATTTACTTTAAAATAGAACAAAAGTGCATGTATCGCTTTAAATTTAAACTTATAATCTACGGTATGATTTCTACAGTATGGTATACATAGAAATAAGAAGTTGCAGTATATAATATGATTTTACGAAAGTGTTTACCTGTCCCCGAGAGGAATAGAAGTATTTCCCACATACTTTAAACCATGCAATGTTGAAGTTTCAAAATAGTTTTCAACAACTTTCCATATGCCTCTCTTTTTGAAATGTTTACTAGATTGGTTAAGCCTGTTTGTCGCCCATTTTTTTCTAAAACAAAGAGTTGCTTAGAAGGCGTTATATTTCGATAATGTATTAGACTGAGTGATTCATGGTAGAGTACAAACATAACATTCGAAAAATAGGCAACCCAAAGTACATATCACAAGGTACTGCTGTATGTCTGTTTGGTATTTTTGGTATTCTACTCTACTCAACTTTTAAGTATAGTTTGTGTGAACGAAAATATCAACGACTTTTATATAAATATCTAAGTTTAAGTGTTTCAAATATCATAAAATAGTAAATATAACAATATATTAATTTAGAAATAAACCGGCAACTTATCAAATAATACCTATAATACCGTCAATCAAAATTTAGATATTGCAATACCTTTTGATATGTATATTGGTCTGCCTATTTTTCGAATGGTTGCAATATTAGGATAGCTATATATTCGTTTCTCCAAATATTATTGAGAATGAAAACTGCTATTATATTTCCCTGCAATAGCATATACAATGTACAAATAATTAACATATTTACTTGTTATTTGTCGATGCTTCATTTTCATTGTTGTGTGCTCTGGAGTACAAGTTGTATAAATTCCATGAACGACCACTGCCATTAAATGGTTTACTATTATAATACGTATCCATTGTTTAGAAAGAAGTACCTATATTCCAACACGTTATGTACGCTACAGAATTACCTCTTTGGGGCTATCGTAAAATCAATTTGGCAGTTTATTTTTTTTTTGGGAATCAATTACTTGTAACACATATTTAATTGCATAGCGGTCAAGGATAAATTGATAGTATTCTGTCACTGACTCCTAATTGTATATTGAAACAATTACTTTTATTGGGTAATGTTCATATGTGCTAGCTATTTTTGAGTTTCCAGAAAATTGATAATTAACCTAAAAGCTGCCAATATTCTGGGCAATGTTGAGTAAATCCACTAATTTAAACGAATGATAAATATAATATATATAACTCAAGCAAAAATATAATCTAAATAATATAGAATACTATGTAATCATCCTTTTACAAATTGAACAATGAATAATAAACTTGAAATGACTTCTGAATTCCAAAAAGCGAAAGTATTTAATCAAATGAAAATGAAAATGCGCAAGGAATATGAGTAATTAAAGAAACTACTAAAAATAAAATTATACTCCTATACTTTTAAGTACCTAGTATTCTTCTAATTATAGAAAATGTAGGACAGTCTCAATTCTCTTAATTTTTGAAGTTAAAAATAGAAAGCTCACCCACTATAATGTTTCGTTTTTAAAGATTTGTTACAAAAATAAACGTATGTGGTATTGAAACATATCTACGAGGCGCATGTCTGTGATATTACACTGAACTGGCATGTCATCTGTATTATTATTTGTGAAATTTTTTATTTTGCTTTGATTTTTGTTTAGTAATCTGTAATTGGTGTTTTTTTTTCTAGAAACTGTTTTTAACGAAATTAGTTCTTGATTGTGTCAGGTGATTATATTACAGTACCGAATGATTATCACGCTTGAACCAACAACATTTATGTTTCAAATTACTTTGGAAATGCCGTAACAGTTTGATAGATTTCTGAGAAAGTCTGTTGAATACTGCCTCGACGAATTTCGTGAAGAATTTCCAAATGGTGCCTGTGTACGCTTACGCGAGCAATTTCGAAACACTTTCAAAGTGTGTCTTGTTAAAGAACATGGCGGCAGGCTGACAAAAGTTACAGATGAAGTTGCTGCAGTAGCAACTGAAATAATGAATAATGAGCCACACACTTTTATTCGCAGTGTATAGCAGCAAATACACCTATTTATTGGAATATGACATAGGATGTTATACAAAAATATATTTTTATATTCACATCGAATGTCAACAATTCATGAACTGTTCTCAGGCGACACTCCTATAAGGCTAGAATTCTGTCAGTAGTTTTTATATGAGTCCAATCGTGATCGCGAAGTATTCTAGCAAAATTTTTGGGTGATAAAGCTAAGGTTCATAGACTAGATCATGTTAAATTACAGAGTTTTTGGAAGTGATTTGCCAAAAACCTTTATTTTTTATTGATTTTGATTGATTTCATTGATTGTATTTAGAAAAAGTGGGTCTTTGAGCAGCTGTGAGTTAAAGACGATTAATTAGACTAATTATTACGGTTTATATTAATTTTTTAGAAGTATTACTGCTGAAAAATATCGAGAAGAAATTTAGCAACCAAACTGTTATCTTTACATTGCTGATAAACTATATCAGTGAAATTTTTGTTGTTGTTAATTGTTTAAACTGAAAATTGGATTACTGCTGTCTTAGTAATTTTCCATTACGTGAAGCAGAACCTCACAGTTTGTGTCGTTGTGTTACACCAGCGGATTTGCACGATTTGGTTTTTACAATCAAAAGAATTTCTTTCTGGTGCTTTTTGAATTAGTCTTAAAATTACGAATAGGTATCTTTAATTTGGATATTTTTGGACATATTCATTCATTTCATTGAGTGCTTTGTCTCTTACGAGGCGTAGCGATCTTCTCTCCTATGTTTGTGTTGCGTTTTTTAAAGTAACACAGACATCGAGGACCTACAGCTTAACGTGGACTCCGAATCAAGAAAACTGTAACTCCTACTGTAACTTCTACTCCAGAAAAGTTTTACAAGGCAAAATACATCGCTTTTTTGCCATTGTTTTGGATATTATATTGACTTATTATATTTTTCCGAAAAGAACCAGGAAAAAGAAGTGTTTGTGTAAATTGAATAAACTCAAGTTGCCCTTAGTCTGCGTGCACGCCATCAGTTATTTGGGACGTCTCACCTTACTACGTTTAAATACCGAAGAATGAATATATGCAACCAAACACATTGAGTGTTTGTTTGGTTGCATAATCAGTTTTAAATTCAAAATGTTGATATATAATTTAATAAATTTTCTTTTTCCAAAACGATCCTAAGCGAGTTATTTATTTTGATAAATTAATAATAATAATCAGTTAAATTTAATTTAATGCAGTTTATTTTTATTTACATTTTCTCACTAAAGGTCCTTTTTAACATTGAAATATTTTTTTTAGTACCAGATAAAAATTGTATTACTCGTTTATTATTTTTTTCCTTTATTTTTCTCCTCCGTCATGCACACCAAAAATTTAAATCTCAAATATAACATGTAAATTTATTACAGCGATGTAAGTTACTTAATTTTTATTCATCTTTAAAATCGCTGTCATCTTCAAAATCTGTTACAGGCCAATCGAGCTTTTTCGAGGATTCGTAACTATCTTGATGGAAAAGGGTCTACAGCTTAGCTCAGAGGAGTAGGGGGAGTTCGTGAAAGTCGCTTATGGGAGAAAATCTTTAGTTGTGTACAGGGCGAGTCAAAATAAGTGGGCGCCACCTTCCAAATCCAGCTGATTGTTTAGGTCCTCGTGGAAGGCCGAGAAGCCAACAGCTCACGCTAATGGAACCTACCTTTACTTTGTGCCTCCTCCTATATATATTTGAAGCTTGCAAAATTTTTACATAAACACATACAGAGTACACATAAATAAAAGAGGCAGTAAATTTTAAAACACATATAATGAAACTCTTAGTAACGATGGTACAACAAAAACATGACAAGAGTTATAACGCCGAAGTTTGAATTACAATTACAATTAAAATCCTTGAACGTTCGTAGGAGACGCCGCCGTTGACTCACAATATTTCTACTATGATGAATCTGTGTGGTCAATGGCGTAGTTTACAGAAAAAATGCTATCTTAATACCTTTTACAAATAATAAATGAATAGCGATTGAAGATCGCCTTTGGGTTGTCTACAAAGAGTTCAATATCGCGAAACTCTGCAAGTTGACGCGAGCAAAAAAAAAAGGTTTATTTTACACTGCACAACAAAAACACTGATTCTTTACCTTGAACTTCGTAGGAGACAGGCACATATAACGGCGATTTCCGGTTGTAGGGTCGAAAAACCATAAAGGGCCGTAGGACAGCGTTCTTCGGGGCAGCGTTGAGACAAGATATAGCTGTTGCGCCCCTGGAGAGGGCCAAGCTGGTTTCAACTAGGCCGGCTAGCGTGGAGACAGAAGCGATGCTTTTTCGGACGACGGGAACGAACCAAACTCCAGCAAAACACTTGCACGATTCTCCTTTTACATCACAAAGATCCGAACTAAATTCGACAGGAGCAATTATAATCTTTAATTGTCCAAAACCAAGGCGTACCTTTTGCTATCGCTTATATACTTATATCCGACGGTAAGTCGACTTACTTTTGCTTTACAGCAAACAAAAACGGTACGGTAAAACGTAGGATAGCAAAGCGCCGCGAAGAAAAGGAAACCATCTGCCAGGTTACCCGTTGGTCTCGAAGGTCTGACTTCCACTGACTTCGAAATACAATGAAAACCTGCACCTCCTCAAAAGATTGCACCACATTTTGAAATGTTGCGCAAGACGTTCTAGAAGGAATTACCACGTATTGCAATGCAGCAAAACAAATAAATTCTGAGAAATGCTCTCTAGCAATTCCGTCTGCACGGTGAAAAACATCCCACAAGGAAAAACAAGAGCTTGCAATTTTAACACAAAGAAACTATTAACATATCTCGAACTTCGAAAGACAAAACAAAATAGTGAAACGGTAACCCAAAATAATTAAAATAACGTTCTATTAATTCTGGCGAAGCGGCAAACAAATTAAGAAATTAATTCAAGCGTAGCGGCAAATTTGAAAATCACATAACAAATCGCTGCCATGTTCGTCGTCAGATTCCTCTAGATTTATTATTACTGGAGCTATGTCTTGTCGATCAAATCCAACCTCCCTTCTCCACCACTCCATAGTAATCACCTGATTGATGTCCATTACTCCATAATAATATTATTGGTATGGTTGACAGTATCTTGCCACATTTGCGGAGTTACTTTATCTAACGCCCTTTTCCACATTTGTAGACATGTTTCAACGCCGTAACCTCCTCTTCCTTTCTTAAAACTTGCAAGAGTGTTGCTCTGGTAACATATTGTTCTAAAACAAGTACAGTATTTTATGTTGGTATTAACCTTGTCGTATGCACTATTTCAAATGGTCACTTGATCGAAATCGTCGATATTATATAACAGGATTTTTCCGAAGTCTGGACTTCTTGGGGCTTTGTAGGTGTTCACCTAATGCAACAGCTTGTGAAATATCACTCACTGTTCTCAAACTTATGTTTAAACATTCTGAAAATAACAATCAAACCATTATTCCCTGATCATTCATCTTTCAATAATTATGAGCTCAAAAATATAAATACCCATACTTCTCTCACAGCCTTTAGACTACTTTAGAGGAAGCAACGCAAAACACGAATTCGTTTTCAGAGCGACATGTGAACATAAAAACAGGGCGCGAACGTAAAGGAAACAAAATCCATAGTGTTTATGTTGTTTCGAATTTTACACAGAAACTATGAAATATTAAAAATCAAGATCATAACAGTTACAACCACGTTACACGACTTTACGAATAAACATGATTCTACTCCGTAAGTTTTTTAGTTTTTTAGAACTGGCACTATCAGTACTAAATAAAAAGTAATTGATGACGTGCATGAAGACTAAGAGCAACCTGACTATATCATTCTGTATGAGCTTTACAATGAGGTATCACAAGGTGAGTGTTATTATTTGAATTGGTTTGTTGGGATAGCTAGAACCTAAGGGATGGAATAAGGAAGGATACCTTATGAATCATCATTATTGTTCCTCCATGTTGTAGAAACGGTTTCTAGAAATTTGTATACCTTTAAATCACTGCTGGAGTTGGATTTACCCCAGATAGGCAAAATTCTTAGTTAGAGTGTACAATGGGCCAAATGTGGCCTAAGTGCATAGAGATGCTTGGAAAACCGCGTCCTAGATCTCGCTTTTTCAAAGCAAGCAAGCAAGCAATACCTTTTCTACTTCTAAATATATTACACATTATAAGTTTTCAAATAGACGCCCTGTATGCACATTAATTAATTAAATAAATATACTCATTTATTAAATTAATTAATTGTGTGTTTAATATGGATTTCTTAAAAAGTAAGCATTTAACAACATAATAAAACTAACAGGTGAAGATCTTGGAGTACATACAATACCTATATATATGTATATGCTCCGTTTCATATGAAATGCACCACCCATTAAAAATTAAGCTACGTGTTTGAAAATTTATTAAAATAATATTTTATTATTGCTTATGAAATGATCACTATTTCCATTAAAATCAAGTGGTTGTGGTGTTTGTCTACTGTCTCTCATCCATTTGTTGTTGTTTGTGGGCAAATGACGGCCGTAGGAAGGTACGTCGATATCTAGGAGAAAGACGAAATCTAGAGTTTGTTGAAAGAAGCCCTACAGCTTTAACACCTGAAGTTATGGTTCGGGGTGCGATTTGTTTCGGTAGAAGATCACCTCTTGTGTTCGTTCCATGCACTTTAAATGCTCATCGATATATTCATAATGTTATGGAAGATGGAACCGGTGTTAGTACCATTCCTGCAGCCGTTACCAAACGGTATTTTCCAACAGGATAACGCACGTCGACATACTGCAAACATTATCAGAACGTACCTCCAACAAGCACAATTGCAAATGTTGCCCTGGCCTGCACGATTACCGGACTTATCATCGATCGAACATCTTTGGGACTTGAAGGGTCGGCGACTAAGATTATTGCCAAGAGCTCCTAACTACTTAGACGAGCTGAGACACCAACTTGAGCTTATATGGAACGAGATACCCCAGGTGAACATAGACCACTTGATAGAAAGCATGTCACGACGAGTAAATGCTTGCATTGCTGTTCATGGCGATGTTACACATTATTAATTTTGTTTTCGTTATTGTTATTGTTTTCTTATAATTGATATCCTTTTTTATGAAAACCTGATCATTTCATAGGCAATAATGAAACATTATTTTAGCAAAGTTTCAAACCCGTAGCTTTATTTTTAATGGGCTGTGCATTTCATATGAAACGAAGTGTATATACTAATGTTAAATTGATTAGCATATATTCATTAAATTGAAATGAAACTTTTTTTGTTCTATTTAATGTTTTCTTGCCTAGGAACTTTAAAGATTTAAAATAGGCAAAAGGCAAAAAGGGTGGTAGTTGTCTAATTATTTATATTAACGTTTTGTGCCAACCTAATAACAACCAACATAATATTAAAAATGTATTTCACTTAACTTTAAGGCACACCAAAGAAACATAAAACGTGAAACAGAAACAAGTTTCATAAAATAACAACAAGCTGTTTTAATTTTGAATCCGCGAAAAATGAAATACATTTCGCTTATGTGCGGATTCAAATTTGAAACAGCGTGCTGTTATGTCTTGAAACATGTTCCATGTTTCACGTTTCATGATTCTGTGATGTCTGGCCTGCCTAAGAGCACATAAGTGACCTCACATATAATTAATATGTTTTTTTATTTAGATAGACTTTTCCACAGCCTATAAATTAACAGTTTGTGTACCAGCGCCATCTATAGTATATATATCTATACCAGCAATACGCAACCACTTCCCAGCCTGCTTTCAGTTCAGACGCTTGGTTCTAATCTAAGAAAGCTGTACTGCGCTGTTGTATACCGCGAGCGCTAGATGGTACAACAGGTACTATACGGTATATAATCTATTCCTGGTGGATTTATTTCTATTCGGTTCCTAAATTTAGAAATTGGAAATTACATGTCACATAATTTTAATAATGTTATAATGGTAACTATATTTATCATTTGTATTTATGTATAATTTCATATCAGTCTCACTTAGATTATGTTAACTAATAAATTACAGTCCATACTCACTATAAATTACATACATCATTATTAATTTGTAAAAATTACAATAATTGATATTAAAAACTATATTTTGCTTGTTGTCGATTTTGTTGCAGCTACCACATTTTTTAAAATTATACCTCCAATAAATTGTCTACTGTAGGTGCATAAATTCTAAATTAACGCACCATAGGTAGTTACACTGATTACGCCCTGTATAGACATCAATGCATTATCATTTTTTCGTAATTTTTAACTTTCGCATTTATTGGATCAAGGCATCATATTTATGCAGTCATACATTAAGAATCCAGCAATTTGACTGTGGTTTTAGGAATTTATTACTATTTGTAAGAGAAAAACAAATTATTATGTAGGTTATTATTTGAACAATAATTGACTCGGAGATATAGTGTGACACCATTGCATGCTTGCACGTTTAACTCTGTCTGAGTACAATAATATGCCCGGGTTGCATCACATGTCATAATTAAGTCTAAAAATGCATCTCATTCTCTCTCATACCGCTGCACTAAAGAAGAAGCGATTTGCAAACGATTCAACTTGTGTTTTTCGATCAATAAGCGCGAAATCCTCCTGGCACGCACCTTACGATTCTATAATCAGTTTTTTACGATGTCTTCAACACTTTCGAAACTCATTCGTAGATTTTGAGAATTTTTACAAACTGTCACCGGTCTGTCCTGCTGCATAAGAGCATTGACTTTTTCTTCATTTTCATGATTAACCAAAGTTGCAGCTTGTCGTACATAAGGCTCATTTTCTACACGAGTTCTCTCGTCTCTAAAGAATTTCAACCATTCAAACACCTGACTTTTAGAAAGAGATCGATTAACATATTGTGCTTTTGGTATTGTAAAAATTTCACTCGTATTTACGCCTTATTCATAATATATTTGATTATTATGCGATGTTCTACGCTACAATGAACACAACTTTCCGACATCGTAACTTTAACTGTCAAAATAATATTATAGCTAAAAAATTGCCATGGATATATATTAACAAGAGCCTGGACAGTCTTAAATTAATTTAATTGTTAAAATTGTTTTCAGATTGGGTTTTAATTCGATATTTACATGGGATTGTATTTCAAATAAGGAACTGCTTCATAGAACTTTCCTGGGTTGGATGTGTCAATTTGAGTTGCTATTTATCTGTTCAATGCCGAGTCCCAGAAGATTGTACCAATGAACTTTAGATAATCCTTAAATATTAAAGATACAATAAACAATTTTACCTGCGTAGGGTTTCTTTTTATGATAAGCCAATTATAAAAATAGTAATACGAAAATAAATTAATAATAATAAATGTTCGAACTGTAAACTTGTATTTAAACTTATATCTTTTATACAGCAAAAATATTTTTTAATCTTATTAACAGCTTTTTGTAGACTTTTAATGTTATAGTTAGAAACCATGTAGAATGCTACCACATCTTTAAGGTCCCAACATGAAGTTTTAGGTTATTTATAGTAAGTAATAACTTTTCCTGAAAAACTTTCATATAGGATATTCTGGATACGTGCGGTGGAACCCCGCTTAAACTACATACCAGCTGATGTGAGGGGAATAGTCTCCAAAAACATATACATTTGGAAAATTTATGTAAGGGCTTCTGCCAATTTTTCACGGAAAAAATATTTTTTACGCCAGATCTGCCCTGCTATACTCGAACTATTTTATATACGAGGGCTGTTCTCTTTCCGCTGAGCCTATCTAGCAGACAGTGAAATTTTGAAACAAATTTTGCTTGACATTTTAACGTAGTTGTTTACAAGTTTAATTATAGTTTTTAAAATAAATAATTTTAAAGTATTCCTTTCCCCAAGAAATCATGAAATTGAATAAAGAGTATTTATCGGGCTGTGATTTTTTACAATTTCACGCGTGGCTTAAGGCGTAAAGAATGTTTTGAAGAAATCAATCGAGTGTTTGATGACAAGTCGTGTTCCTTAGCTACCGTAATGCGGTAATGCGGTGGTACACTGAATTTCAACGTGGTCGACTTTCCTTAAATGGCAACTTTCAAGCTTAAGACAAGAACGTCAGTTACCGAAAAGAGTATTGGTCTTGCACGAAACACGATTGAAGAGAACCGGCATGTTACTGCCAGGAGTATTCAAGCAACTTTAAAGATTGGTGTGAAAGCAATTAATACCATTTGACACAAACATTTGATGGTACGTAAGCTTTGTGCCCGTTGGATTCCCCACAATTTGACTCCAGTTCAAAAAGGAAACCGTATGGCATGGTGCAGATCTACACTGGATCGCTTTGACAATGGGTCGGCTCCTTTGGTGTACATCATTACAGGTGATGAAACGTGGGTATGCTGCTATGATCCCGAAAGAAAGCAACAGTCGGCAGTTTGGGTCTTTGAGAACAAAAGTTGTTGCTGAAAAAAGCCGAAACAAAAAGATGTTCGTCACATTTCTAGGAATTACTGGACATGCTTCCACTGTAGCACTGGAAGATCGCCGTACAATACTGAATGGTATACAACAGTTTGTTTGCCTCAAGTTCTCAAAAATGTTGGCGAGAGAAAAAGTTACGAGGTTTTACATCGGCTGAAGAAGCAATTGACGCATTTAAAAATGAAATAAATAGCCTAACGCGGTAAGATTGGAGAAAATGTTTTGAAGATTGGGTTTCACGGATGCAAAAATGCATTGACTGTGGAGGGAAATACTTTGAAAAATTATAAAAAAATGTGTTTTGTCAATATATTGTGTATTACTTTACTAGGCAGATAGAGAACAGCCCTCGAATATTTAGAAAAATTCCAAAAAAAACAAAAAAAAAAGGCAGAGTTCACAACTAAGATATATAGAACTAATGGAAAATAATAATGCGGTGGGCAC
>JABXWE010025032.1:0-15313 GCA_014611495.1 Limonius californicus
TTTGGAAACACAGCTAAATTATTATACACTGATACCGACAGTTTAATTTATCAATTTTTTGTTGAAAACATTTATGATCAGATAAAAGAGGATATATCTAAATTTGACACATCAGACTATTCCCTAAATAATGACTTTGGAATACCGTTAGTAAATAAAAAGGTTTTAGGACTCATGAAAGATGAAAACAATGGAAATATTATGACTGAATTGGACTACGATCAAAAATGTACACATTAAGAGTAAAAAAACTGATGCAGATATTGAAGACTTTAAAAACAAACTAATAAACGAGGGATTAGATGATTCTCAAATAGAAAATGCTATTTCAAATTTTGGCACTACAAAAAAAGCGAAAGGGATTGCTAAATCCTCATTAAAAAGTATAACATTTGATGACTACTATCAATGTTTGTTCAATAATTCAATAAAAGAAACATATCAAAATTTAATTAGGTCAGAAAAACATGAAGTATGTATATACAACTGAACCAAAAAAAAGTAGCACTTAGCCCTAACGATGATAAGAGAATTACCAACTTTATAACACCTGATACCTTACCGTGGGGATTTCATAATAAAATCAATTAAAATTGTATTTTCAAAAGCAATATCATCTCTTGTTTTTTAATTAATTCTACTCGTATCTCGATGTCTGATTAGGAAATGCCACTTAAGAATGAAATGTAAGTTCTGAATTATTATAATTAATAAAACTGTAATAAATTTAATATTATGTGTTTCTTTTTTAATAGAAAATAAGCAAATATGATGAAATATGGGATGGAATTAAAGATGTAAAAGATAGATTTATCAAATTAAGCAGCATGTTTGCCAACAGAAAAGAGAATTAATCCTACTTCTACGTCAACCACCCTCACCAAGTCTTCACGAGATATAGGTAGGAAGCGCGAGCTATGGGAAACCATTTACTGTAGAAGCTGCGAGAGGTTCTATTGTTTCTGCGAGGCTTCGATAAAACTTCATTCATCTGAATATACAGACCTGCATTGTTTTGAAGAACTTCCAAACAGTCCAGTAAGTTTTTTTTTCTTTTAAAAATAAATAAAAAACATGCCTGTACCAGCTAAGCATAAGTGTCCAAAAGGTAAAGGTGAAACCGATCTTGAAGGACGAAAATGTCTTGCTTGTGAATTTCATGAGCATGTAAAATTAAGTAGAGGAGCTAAACATGTACCTCAGAAATATTTCAAGACATTATCAAACAACTAAGTAATCAATACCTTTTCTGTTTACAGTAAAAAAAAATGTATATTGTGGACATTCAAGGATTTCAGTTTCAAAACAGTGAACTCTTTATAAGAGAAATTGCAATACTGAATACCAACTCTGGAGAAACTTATCACACGTTCATTAATCTACCTACAATCTACACTTGGCTTTCAACTCAACTAAAATGTCACCTTGAATGCACAAAGAAAAATCTACACGGACTGGATTGGAATACTACAAGCAAGAATTTCTTATCTTATGAACATTTAGTATTATACTTAAAACATATTATTCAAAATGAAAGTGTTCTAGTTAAGGGCTTAAATAAAAAGCAAGCACTTGATAAATTATTACAAAACAAAAATGTTGTAATAAATGTAGAAACTTTAGGGTGTCCGAATATTGATAATTTATTAAGTTGTTATAAAACTGTAAGCAATAATTATCATTGTAATCTGCATACTTATGATAATAATCTGAACTGTGCATATCAAAATGTAAAAATTCTATATAAATGGTATGTTATGACTTATAAAATAAATATTTAACTATCTATATTATTTTTATTTCTCTGTAATAAAAAAAAAGTGTCAGATGTGGGATTCGAACCCACGCTCCTTACAGGAATCAGAGCTTAAATCTAGCGCCTTAGACCACTCGGCAAATCTGACTACTACAGGTAAACGATAGGTAACGTAAATAGATGCTCAGCTAGCCTAATTCAGGCGAAATAAGCAATTACTACCTACGCGCTTACTTTATTTTGGCCTGTCTAAAAACGCTTAAGTTAGGCAACCAACAACACTCTCACAACCGTTGATACCAACGTTACAGTACTCAAGAACTTCTTCTTCTGGTCTATGTCTACACCTTTTTCTACAACCACCACTTTAAGACCTTCTGGTCATTGTTGTCAACAATAAATAAAAAAGCACTACTTCTTTTCCTACAAGAAATTCTTTGATAACAAGACCTTCTGGTCATTGTTAACAAAAAAATTACTTCTTTTCCTACAAGAAACTCTTTGGTAACAAGACCTTCTGGTCATTGTTGACACAAAAAGTACTTCTTTTCCTACAAGAAACTCTTCGGTCACCTTGATTCACCTCTACGGGGGTGATTACGTAGTGCTTCGGATGGACATGCCATCCAAGTGTCCCAGTAACCGTACAGTTTTACTACTGCGGCTGCCTACGCCGTCACAAATATTATGAAAGCTAAAACTAAATTGGGTATGGGCCTAAAGAAGACCAACGGCCGCCCCCAAAGACAAAGAAAACACCACAAACTATGAAACGGAAGACTACCTTTGGTGGCATACTTCGTGATACACGTGCAACTCTGCAGAAAACAAAACCCATCGATCTAAAACAGGCTGCTAAAGTGGCTCTTGTTGCGGCACGTAAAGCCATAAAAAAGGCTGGCGGAAAGAAAAACATTAACACACCGCGAGTAATCCCCGTTCCAAAATCGGGTGGCATTCTACCTTTGTTACCTGCCCTTTTCGGTGGACTAACGGCACTTGGAACGTTGGCGGGAGGAGCGGCCGGAATAGCGAAATCGGTAAAGGCAGCGAAAAATGCGCAGGACAAACTCGAGGAAATGAAAGCTCATGGTCTGTACTTGGGGCCGCGGAAAAAATCCGGTTTTGGGTTGTATCTCGGAAAGAAGCCGTCAAAAAACTCCTAAGACTACCCCGACGCGCTCTGACCGACGCGGACATCGTCGCCGCCGCCGCCGGGGTAATACCTCATTTTCGGGGGGTCTTTATGCGGGACGCGTTACCTCGCAAACCGTGGAAAACCGAACGTGCAGTGATCAACTTAGACAGTTGGAGAGGGGCCGGCACCCACTGGGTCGAGTATAAGAAGACCGGAAATCGTGCGGAATACTTTGATTCTTTCGGTGACTTAAAGCCACCCCCCGAATTAGTCAAGTACCTGGGGCCGAAGGTGAAGTTATTTTACAACGCCCTCAGGTACCAGAACGAACGTTCCTATAAGTGCGGTCACTTGACGCTAGCGTTTCTGTCTAAAGAAAAACTCGTAAGCACACACACGTAATACTCTACAGCAGCAGCATGACTTTGACGTTTAGTTTGACTGGAACGGGCAATCACCTGAGCACCTGTTTTTACCCTCCAATCGAGCTTGAACCGGAACGTGAGTACGGTCTCGGTTTAACTGGATTCTACAGTTATAACGCTCTGCAAAACATTTACGAGCGTAACAATAAAATATACTGGTCGAGCGGTGGTGGTGGCGGCACCGCCGCTCCTCAAAAATTTCTCATTATTCCAGGCGGAGCTTATGAGATCACTGCATTAAATACATACATAAATCAAACGATACTGCGACTTGAAGAGGAATACTACTCCTACATGCATACCAGTGCTGCCACCACCGCCCCCACGCCGCCACCACCCACAAATAAAAGCACGAAAAAGAGTAGGAAAGAAACGGAACTCGGGGGAGGTGACGAGCCGGCATTCTCTCTTCGGGCCAACACCAGTACTCTACAATGCATGCTCAAAAGCAAATTCGTTATCGATTTTACACCCCCCGATTCTATCGGACGCATGCTGGGATTCTCTCCGAAGGTACTAGAAGCGAACGCGACTCACGCCTCTGATCTAGACGTGCGAATTTCACCTGCAACCAACATACGAGTACAGTGTAACATCACCGGCGGTGCATTCTTAAACGGAATTCCAGATCATACCATTTTTGAATTTGCTCTCGACGCGGAACCTGGGTATCAGAACGGTAAACCTATAAATTTCGGCAGCGAACAGGTGTCCATTTGACTTGCCCTAAAAAAATGGGACTAGATTTTTACACATCCACCGCCAACATCGTCGGCGATGGACAGCAGCAGCAGCAGCCAAATATAACCAACCTACATAAGGACTGCCGTTTCAGTAAGGTTACACCCCCCCAGTGGAGCTATATCCAAGGGGCGCGCATCACACCGCCACCACCACCAATTATCTTCCGACGATCTTCAGTTCCTACAGTCTATTGGCTTAAAGGTTGTTCTTACTACTACCAACCAAAACACACGAAAGAAGTGCAATGGCGTTAAACATTGATAAAGATGTCGTTTACGACAACAGAATTGTAGAGTGGGAGTACCACGCTCACCTACCGTTTGGTTCGAGCAAAGTCGGACCGGCGGACGAGGTGCGTTTCGTTATCCAACACCAGGATCTCATTACCGCCACGTACGATAGTTTTATCTACATAGAAGCTAAACTCAAAGCCGATGACGAAACCAAAACGTATGAGTTAACCAGTAACCCGGCGGCCTTCTTGTTCGACGAAATACGTTTCGACTTGGGCGATCACACGGTCGAAATCAACCGTAACCCGGGCATAACTAGCACCCTCAAGGGGTTAGTGTTCCTTACACCGCTCGAGAGTTCATATCTTGAGATAGCGGGCTGGTCTCCTACGCAGCCCGGCACCTTGAGCATAGCAACTCGCGATGCTAACAACAAGGTTAGTGGATTTACTGCCATATTACCCTTGCGGTTTGTGCTGGGCTTCACGGAAGATTACAAGAAGGTCATACCGAACATGAAACAGACGCTCGTTCTTAGACGCGCTTGAAAAGATGATACTTGTTACATCGGTACGGCCACGCTAATAAGACATTGAAAAAATCGAATGGCGGGTGCCCTATTTGAAACTTAGCGACGCGGAAAAGCTAAACATACTGAGGAATTTAGAACAAGACGGGCGAGTACACATGCCCTTCCGCAAATGGGATCTTTATAGCATACCCGGCGTACGAAACAGCAAAGTAGAGCTTATCAATCTTAGCAGCAAAACGCTCTTTTCAAAAGCCTCGATACGCCCTAGTGGGCTTCCAAACGAACAAAATAAACTCCACAGCAGCAAACAACAGCGTGTTCGAAGCCGTCGACATTGTCAACGTCACGGTCTACCTCAACGAAAAGGCCTTCCCCTACGCCAAATGGAATTTGGACTTTTCGAAGAATCAGTATTTGCTCGCGTACGAACAGTACTGCAACTTTCAACAATCCTACTACGGGAGAACGCCACCGCAACTGTTGTTCACCTATGAACAATTCAAGAAAAACCCCGTGTTCGTCATAGATTGTTCGAAGCAACCGGTTGACGTCAAGTCCGGCACCGTAGATATAAAGGTGGAGCTCGAGTCGGCAACCAGTTTCCCCGCGAACACATACGCCTACGTACTGATTCTACACGACGCTCTAGTCACGTACCAGCCTTTGACGAACGTGGTGTTCAATCAGCAGCTGTAATAACCTACTGAACGCACGGTCGCCGTCGCCGCCCAGCATGTTGGATGTGGACATTCAAGGCTTTTTCGTACCGGAGTTTACTCCCAAGGAATTGGCAATCACGGACGGTGAGCGCACATCCTATTACCTATTTCATCCGCCGACTCCATTTGAGACCTTAACGCCGTGCAGCCAATATGGCATTACCGCGGCAGAGAGGCGCATTCACGGTTTGCGATGGGAGTCCGGCTTTGTAAACCTCGTCGAATTCGGTGCCATACTCAACCAGGCCACCGACCGAGACGTCATCTTTTGTAAGGGGAAATCCACAGCGGACTACCTAAGACGGCACACCACCCTTCCTGTTCGGGACCTAAGCGCCCCCCAAGACGATCAAAACCTGTGGCTGCTTCCGGACAACTGTGACGCCCTTAAACAAGGTTTGCCACCGGCCTGCAAACCTCAATGTTTTTCGCACTTTTTGAATTCCTGTATTTGTGCGGTAAACAATGTCGTTTTATTGTATAACCAATTGTCGCATGCTATTACAGAAGCTCAAAATACAACCTTTTGTAAAACCTGACATTGTGCTGCTGCACCTGTTACTACTAGTACTGTATAATAACCACTAATTGTACATTGTGCTATTATAAATGTATGTATTACTGCTGCTTCTTTACTACAATAAAACATTACTACTCCTCATACTAGTTCGTTTTATTTTCTGTGTTGGCTGATACATAGGACACACCACATAACCTCAACATCATCACCATCATTTATTAGCATTATTAATACATCAGTGTTCTTATAATATTCTACATATTCCATTAAAGTCAATTTATTAATGTTTTACGCAACAGATGCGTCGCGGCGGCAGCTGGTCCATCTATCATGCGCTTTTGTTTTTTGCTCTCCGGCTCCTGTGGCGGCGGCGGAGATGACGAGTTCGTCATCACGTAGTCCTTGAACTGTTGATCGGTCAATAACTCTAGTTTTACATTAACCATCGTTTTCATATCAAATAACGTTCTGAGTAGCGCATAGTCCAACGTTATTACAAACGATCGGTATTTTATTACAACCACCTTACTGCTTCTTTCGGTCGTCGTCGCTGTCGTGAAATCTCTAAAATGCATTGCTTCCGGTATCACTGCACTATTCTCATTGAAATAGCTCATAATAAAAGTTTCACTCTTCAACAGCTCCAGCCAATCTTGTGCAGAAATGTACACCACCTGTGTTTTGTTCGCAATCCGCACGATAGGTTTGAAATCTATGAACGATACAAATGTTAGTCTGTACACATGTACAGGTTTTTGTACTACTGCTTATCCATAGCGGGCCCCAAGCCCACTTCTATGAATTTTGTAGAGCAACCCTTCTTCAACTGATATTTTGATGCATTCAACAAGTGGTGTTGCATTTTTGCCAACCTATCCATTGCCGCATCCAGCACATCAGCTGTCCCAGTAGCGGTGGGCGAGGACGGCGGTAGTGGTAATGATGATGGGTACATTCGCTTGTACAATTTTTCCCCGGCCATTTTCTTTTGTTTTACTGCTGCTGCTGCTACTGCTACTGCACACGTCTCAGTATCACCTACGGCTCCTGCATCTTCTAGCGGCTCGCCAGCTATCCGTCGCGGGGAGCGGGGATAGCATATATGGGGAAAATAAACGAAAAATTACCCCCTCGAACCCCCTGTCGTCATATGCATCTCTCTACAACATACATAAAGTGCACACACACACCCCCTCTCACCACCACCATCCACCCCGTTGTACCTATACTAGTTAGTTACTGTTCTTTAATTTTATTTCTAACCTTAAAAATCCTTAAAATGTCAAATATCTCCGAAACGGGTGGAAATTTGGGGAAAATAAACGAAATAATACCCCTCCAACCGCCTGTCGTCATATGCATTCCTCTACAACATACATAAAGTACACACACCCCCCTCTCACCACCACCACCCCCCGTCGTACCACTAGTTGGTTATTATTCTTTTGGCTACTACTTGCTATTACATTATTATTTTAGGTAATAGTTTAATTAATCATCAATTCACCACCAGCTTAAGCAAGCTATCCGGCGCGGGGAGCGGGGATAGCAGATATCAAATTGCTTCCCGCATATATTTGAAATATTACAGCTGCTGCATTATTATGGCCACCGCGCGCGCACGCACTCCACCGTACATCCATGCTGCATACACGACCGGTTGGTTGGTTGGTTGCATACTCTCGCGACGTTTTCAGGAACATATACCACTTACTACACTACTACATCAACAAGCCTCGGTCCTTATAAAAAAGTACGGCGGGTTGCATACCCTGCTCTGTCTCGACTTCTTACACCTCCGCTACACCGTCTGGTCATTGCCAATACCCCCACCACCTCCACATCTCTGCACGAAGAACCACTTCACACAGACCATCCGAAGTACCTCTCGCTCACACTATGCGCCATCCGAAGTACCTCTCTCTCGCACTCATTATAAACACCCCCCAAAAAAGTCCTGATACAAAACAAAATTTAACATGGGATTTCCCATACGAGCAGTGGTCCAGAACCGCCAATTCCTTATCTACTGTGGTATAAACTCAACGTCCCAAGGCTAATGTCCGTGTCGGTTAGAGATCGTCGGGTTTACTTTAAAAGATTTTTGGTTCTTCCCAGGTAAGATACAATTCGTACCTCACCTTTCGCCGGGGCAGGTAGAGCCCCCGCCCGAGAGCGACTTGTGCCATTTTTTCACTGTATCTCTTCACGCGTGAGGATTTACCGGGTGTTTTCGTTGACAGTCTTGGCCACGGAGGCCACGACAGCTAGTCATAATAAAAGTGAGGGTAGTAGACCGCCTGACTACGACACGGAAGTCACCCGCGGTTTCTGGATTTTATTGTCTTCTTGATGGGCCGCCATGAGAGCAATTTGAGCTGCCCGCTTCGAGATTTTGGGGTTTGCTCTTTTCAGCGCGGCGCTAGCGTCCCGCACCAAGATACCCAGGGTCCCCATATCTAATTTGCCTATGGAATTTATCATGTTCGTGTCCGCCGACTTCAACCTCTATCAAATCTATTCCGCGTCGGCCCTGCGTCTCGAGTCCGGATCCGCTCGACGACACGGTATCCTCCGTAAGCTTCCGGTTTACCCGCTCCATTTATCCGTTTTACACCTGTCGTTACGCGGTTGCACATCTGTTTCTACCGATTTAACACCTGTTACACAGGTGCGAGAGTATTGTAGTACCTGCGGACTGTTTTAGCGTTTCAAGCTAATTTACATGTTTTATCAGTTGTTTAGTGGTTCCACCACCGGATCTGCTCGACCACATGATATCCTCCACAAGCTTCCGAGTTACCTGTTCTATTTATCCGTTTTACACCTGATATTATGCGGTTACACACCTGTTTTTACTGATTTGACACCTGTTTCACAGGTGTGAGCGGATTGCAGACTAGTCTCTTACGCTTTGGTTACCGTTATATATTATCACGGTGGCCTATCTGTTTGACGAGATACTCTTCGAACTGGGAGATCAAACCATAGATACAAGCAAAACCCCGGCAGCATATTTGTATCGAGCGTATGCTGTAGAAACTTCGGTTAACCCGAACAGAATGTTTAAGAAGCGCCCGCGATAGAAACTACCACGTGCGCTCGTTACAATATACGAAAAACGTGCATAATACATCTATTCTTTTTGTTAAATTTGAAATTTATCAAAGAAAATAAAGTAAAGACAATTTGTCATAAACAACATACTTTATTAGTAAATAGATAAATTATTTCACAAACTTATTTTCACAGAACCCAACGTTCTTGTAATACAGGCATTTAATTAATGCATTTTAGGACGTTCAATTCAATTGTCCGAAAATTTCACACTTCGGAACTTCGGCAAACCCGACAACGACACGAAAGAAGCGCGCCAAATACTTAATGCACTTGCTGCATAGTCAGCAATTGTATTAAATCTAGATACATACATGCTTCTTTTCCATTATGGTGTTACCTGAAAATTACGAATACTACGTTGTAAATGAAAATACAGTAAGAACAAATTTTCAGTCTACGGAGGATATTGAAGTAAGTGAATTTGTTATTAACTAAATCGCTATTGTTGTATGAGGAGGCATCAATCAAGTAATTACACAATTATCAATGTATTACAATGGCTTTGTACCTATTGGTTTTTTGTAGTGAACACCTTAAGTAGCTAGTCTAAAAATGAATGTTGAACACAAAATTTAAATACAAGAGAAATGTATCAGATTTGTAATAGTAGGTAATATCGTCTTTACTTAATTTTAGAAATGGGTTTCTGACCTACAAAGTGTCTCTAAAACCACGTGGTACATAACCAGAACAATACATACACCACGAGAAAAAGCAAAAAAAAAACAGGTATTCAAAAGAATTTTCCACTGTCATTTTAAAACAAAGAAGAATAAATTGAAAAATCCTAGAAAGAGAGAACATCCTTCTAGAAACGTTGATTGTCCGGCAGAATTAGTAATAGTTATTAAAAAACAAAACAGCAATCAAAATCTAAAGATGTTGACATTTTCATCAAAGACTGGCCATGTGTAATTATATTTAACAATAATCATAATCACACTATAGATAGCGCAGCAGCTTTAACCAAAAGGCCTATAGGAGAAAATACGAAACAAGAAATTTTAGGATTGTTTGAAAAACGACACTCGGTTGCTTCGGCATATAATAGCTTTTGCTTTAAAAAAAGGGAAGAATTAGGCGACCAATATGACGCATATGTAGCTGACAGATATTACTTTCCGTCAAAGAGTGATTTTTCAAATTTATGAAGAGCGAATTTTAAAAATCATTATGGCGAAAGGTCAGGGAAGAAAATGTTTGAGCAACTTACGGAAAATTTAAAACAATACAGTGATACAGTTTACAAAATCGGCCACATTGGAGAAGATTACGCTGTCTCCTTGTGTACTCCAATCATGCAGAGAGCAGCTAAACATTTAATTCAATCATCAGAAATACTTTTCGTAGATGCAACTAGTAACTGTGATGTTCAAAATCATAAACTATATTTCTTCGCGACAGTCACCAGCAGGAGGAATGCCATTAGGATGTGTAATAACAAGCTCTCAAAAAATAGAAGTATTCGATACTTCTGTACAAAATTTAATCGAAATTATGCCGGTTAAGATATTACCTGCCGTTATAGTAACTGACGATGATTTAAGTGAGCGTAGTGTTCTAAAAAGCATTGGCCAGCATGTAATTTACTGCTTTGTACTTTCCATGTTTTAAAATCTGTATGGAAGTGGTTACAGCTATCCAAAAACGAAATAAAGACGATAGACAATGTTTGTATCAGCATTTTAGAAATATTCTAATGTCGAAAACTGAAGAACAAATAAACACAAATTTAGAAGTTTTCGAACAGTCTTGTAAATACCCCCAATATAAGAAGTATATAGATAGTAAACTGGCAAAAATAAATTCTTGGTGTTTATATTATCGGCAGAGATTTATGATACGGGGAGCTGATACCAACAATTATGTCGAGGTAATGTTTCGACTGTTTAAGGACATCCCTCTCGAACGGACAAAAGCCTACAATTTAGTGCAATTGACGGATTTCATAATTAGTAGTTTCGAAAGTTATTATAAACAAAGAATGCTAGATTTAATAATGAACAAAATAAATAGAGCCACTTTAATCCGCTTGTCCCCAAACGAGAAAAATGTTTTGCCATGTCAAATTACCGAAGTAGGAATTATGCAGTATTACGTGACAAGTAGTTCAAGACCAGAAACAAAATATTTTGTGGACATGAACTGTAACGTATGCAGCTGTCCCGGAGGTATAACCGACAAAATATGCAAACACCAGTCATCTATAATTCAAACATACAATATTACTAATGCCTGTAACACATTGTCCGAAGATAGCAAGAAAGTGATATACGTTATAGCTACGGGTTTCGCACCGCCACCAAATTTGCATTTACCACTTAAATTGAAAAATATCACAACAAATGAGAAAATAGTTACAGCACAGCGCCATAACTCTCCTAAAGAATTAAACAATGATTATACGACCTCTTTAAATTCTGTACCTACTGATAGTGTTCCTGATGATGTTTATAAAAATATTAACGAAAAGTGGTCGAATTTCATAAAACAATTGGACGGTGACATACGAAAATACCTAAATGATGACCCTGATGGATTTAATCCTGCGGTTGCGTCATTTATTACTAATTACCAAAAAAATGTTACAAATTCTTCGACTTTGATGAGTGGGTTATACAAAGCTTTCAAAAGTGATGCTTTACCAACGTCACTAAGTGTGCGTTCTAGAAGAAAAGGCAAGAAAATATCCGTACAACCAACTGCTGTATGAAGAAGAAAAGTAAAAATAACGGGCCGACGATTAATTCAGGCGGGAAGAAAAGTGGGAAATTTAAGAGCAACTAAATTGAAAGCTCCGCATGCATTAAATGCCTGTGTTAAGAAGAACGTTGGACTCGGTGAAAATAAGTTTGTGAAATAATTTATCTAATACAATAATGTTACTAATAAAGTATGTTGTTTATGACAAATTGCCTTTACCTTATGTTCTTAGATAAATTTCAAATTTAACAAAAAGAATAGATGTATTATTCACATGTTTCGTATATTGTAACGAGCGCACGTGGTAGTTTCTATCGCGGGCGCTTCTTAAACATTCTGTTCGGGTTAACCGAAGTTTCTACAGCATACGCTCGATACAAATATACACCCCGGCATTGTCACGGCTCTAAAGGGGTTAGACCCCCTGAACGCTTGGGAAAGCAAGGAGCTCGAAATTGCCGGATGGTTTCCTAAAGAAACTGATAAGCTAAACACCGTCGTTTTGGGCGCCTCGGGAAGAGCCAAGGCTCTTACGGTCATTGTACACTTGAAATTTTTGCTCGGATTACACCAAGGTCGTCGCAAACATGAGACAAACGCTAGTTCTCAGACGCTCGCGAACCGGCAACAATTGCTACAAGGGCGATGCTGCTCTGAAGATTAACATTACGAAAATTGAATGGCGAGTACCCTACCTGCAGCTCAATGACGAGGAAAAGCTGAAAACGCTAAACGTTCTGGGCAAGGAAATGCTCTTTCGGAAATGGGAGCTGTACACGATACCGAGCTCGCGCAGCGGTAAACGCGAGCTGACCAATTTGAGCACCAAGACTGCCTTTTCGAAGCCTCGATACGTGCTCGTTGGGTTGCAAACCAACAAGGCGAACAATCCGGCCGTATACTGTAGCGGAGTCGAGCCCCTCAGCATCAGTAACGTAAAGGTGTATCTCAACGAAAAGCCATACCTTTACACCAAATGAATTTGGACTTTGCAAAAAATTCGTATCTGCCGGCTTACAAGAGCTACTGCGACTTTCAGAAAAACTACTACCAACGCCGCTCGCAACCTTTGCTTTCCTACGAGGAGTTTAAGAAAATTTCGGTTTATGTTATCGACTGCTCTAAGCAGCAGGAGGACATTAAAGCCGGCACAGTAAATATAAAGATCGAGCTAGAAGCGACAGACAGTTATCCAGCAAACACCACCGCGTACGCTTTAATCATTCACGCTCTTGTGACGTATCGACCTCTGTTCAACATTATCGTGCACCAGCAGCCCTGATCATCACGCTCGTTGTTGACGTCTTAGTATTCATGGCTCCCGACTTGGTTCCCAAAGAGCTCTCCGCCACCAACGGGGAGCAAACCTGTCATTACCTGTTCAAGTCGTCGTTTCCTTTCCGGAATCTACCCCGCAACGTACAACAAAGCGTTCGCCGCACGATCCGAAACCTACACGGCATCCCCTGGAACGCGGGATTCGTAGACCCGAACGAATTGTTTTCGATTATGGAAATGCTTACGCAGAAGGAAAGGGTTATTTATTGCAAGGGAAAAGTGAAGGCGGATTTCCTGAAACGTTTCACCACCTTGTCAGTGCTCGACCTGGACAAGGACGCAAACGTACCCCCGTTGCCCATGTGGAAGCCGCCGTGCTTTGCTCACGAATTAAATAAATGCGCTTGCAGCACAAACAATGTAAACTTTATCATTCCTCTTATAAATACTTGGTAAAAGAGGAATACATGTAACTATATCTTTTTAGCTACCTGTATAGTTATAATGAATATTTAAGAATAAAATTATACTCGTAACACTCACTTTTTATTAAGATAAATAAGTTTATGCACCAGCATCGATTAGTGTTCTACAAATCGGACACGTGATGATTCTTTCAGAACAATTAATGCATGAACAAAAGTGACCACAAGGAAGCAAAACTATTTCCAAATCATTAATTACATAAATTTTACATAGTAAGCCATCAGATTGTATAGATGCTTGCGGTCCTGGTGATGGTGGCGGCGGCGATGGACGAGGGGCTGCACATTCCCTCTCGGGATAACTGTTGGGTCTAAACTCTGTTGAGCGCCTGTAGATTATACCTCCAGCATCTCGTTCCATAATAAATGCACATTTTGGGGTCCAGCGCTCATGATCTGATAAAGCATTGTCTCCGGGCTGCCAGCATCCAATTTCGATGAAACAAAATGCACACCTAACTATATCTTCTTTTTAGTATAGTAAAACCCTGCACGAGCCAAGTCGCTAGGTTTCATGTATTTACATGGCCAATTTGCAAAAGAATTTAGCCTGCAGAGTTCAGGAATCATTTCAAACGAAGCCATTTTCAACAGTACACTGAGGAATAATTATTCTTTTTAAGTCAATTCTATACCTCCACCATAAAGTTAATAAATACAGGGTGATTAATTAGCCGAGAGTTTTTTCTCTTTATTTTCAATAATACAACTGAAACGTGGGTGTATATATTTATTATCGGTTCTAATGTTATTACTATTACTAATATTAGAAACACTAATTCTAAAACTGCTTCCCCCATTGCCTGGTTCCATCCGTCCTGGTGCCACGATTCGCTCATCTCGTTCAGGAGAACCTCCTCGTTCGGGGACATTTCGAAACAGCTAATGTTGGCGAACAGAAAGGAAATGGCAGCGGTGTTTATCGGCTTCTTCAAATCGAACAAGCTAAAGAGAGGAACCCTGAAGCACTCTTGGCACCAGTACTTTTGATCTTGTACGATTGCCAAGCCGTCGCTTACTTTAGAATAAGACTTTAGCTCGCTTGAATAGCCCGTTTGCGCGTTTAAACCTCTGTCAAAGGATAAATAACACGCGCCGCACCTTGCTGTTCGAGCCGTTTGCCCTGCATACGGCAAAAAAGCTGAATTGTACCAGGCCCGTCTGCGGTAGCCACCGGCACGATCGGCCTGACCAGTGCAGCACGGCCAGACGGATCTCGTCGTTAAAAGCTTCGTCCTACTTGAAGACGATTTCCCGGCTCTCGAGGAGCCTCTCTACCCAGCTCGCCTGCTCCTTTCTCGCCTTCTCGTGCACCGTCACCAACCAGTTGTCTATAAATTTTTTCCTCAACACGACAGGTAGCACAACAGGACCTTTTAACACCCGACTCAGAGGAATATGCGTGCATGCTTTCATTAAAGCGTGGTGAAGCAACCTGCGAGCGTTGCGTCGTCTATTAATCCAACCGTTTGGAATTTTAACGCCTTTAGTTTAGAACTGTAGTATATTTTGTTTAAATTTCCCAGTTATATACATATATATATATATATATATATATATATATTGTCATATACGTACGGACCAAAAAATGACCCCACGTTCACAGTGTTATGTTCTTACAAAGTTAATAAAAGATCCACATAGGGACTGACATAACTAA
>JABXWE010025033.1:0-18505 GCA_014611495.1 Limonius californicus
GGCATCAGCTGTATATTGGTGTGATAGCATAGCAGTAAGAGTATTGCTTTGCGATTGCAAGATGTGGCATATAAATCAAGGCGGATTGTAGTATTTTAATATATTTTTTTTTTATTTTTTAGTTCAATCTGATAGTGCAGTTTCTTTATTTTATAGTAAAAAATTAGTTTTAATTTATAGTGCTATATAACTGCGATTCCTAACGGATTCAGATATGAAAAAGTTAAATAGCGAAACACTTTTACGATTATATTCATCTTGTTAGACTAGACGTACCTAAGTGTTTTTTTCATTTGCCTATTTTTTTGTATTGTATCATACAGAGGTATAATTTATGAACTCAATTCCTTACTTACCATTTCAACAACGGTGAGGTTTTTCCGCTATTTAACTTTTCATGTTTCTCCTGATGCATTCCCTTCAACTGCGATGTTGCAGGTACTATAAACGAAAAATAATTTAATTTACATTCAATTAAAAAATAATGCATTATTATTTTGTATTAAAACGAAATTCAGAATCATACATAAACTAGAGCTTGTCGGAATTTGACCGCCAGAGCTCACCCCACAAAGCGAGGCTTCTATCGATATATTCTATTGTTGCAACGTACAGTTGATATTGAAAGCTATACGAAAGCTATACATCAACATACCCCTCCTCCATGGTCGTCAGTCCTGGGACTGGTTTGTCGCAGCTTTCCATTTTCCCCTATATAAGGCCTTTCTCTTCATTTCCTCATACTACCATACTGTAAAATTCAATATTACTAAATAATTAATTATTTGCAATAAATTTTCATATAAATAAGAATTAGGGGCTGTCTTTCCATATGCGGTGATTGCGAGTAGTAAAATTTGTTCAGGTACGTTCGTGTTCCCTATGTTCAAAGCTCTGTGTTAACTGGTAATTGGATACACGGTATAAGACAATTTTGTGTTCCAGTAGTCCTACATTTCATTAAAACATGAGCACCTGAAACGATTGCATATTATACAAGTTTTGGCAATTTAATTCCAGGTCTGGCACAATAAACAGAAACCCAACTTAAGTAACGCGAAAAATGTTTGATATCTGTTTAAACTAATCGCCATTTACTTGAACATACTTATTGCAATGTTCGAAACGTTTTTGTGTCGGCGAAGAAACTGTTTTCAATTCGGAGGTTACATTTTTCTTAATATATTCTACATCCTAAAATATTTTTCCCTTGAGAAGGGAAAAAATCCTGCAGGTATAAAGACGGGTGAATAGGATTGGTGATAGACCTCAGTAACACTGTTTCATGAGAAGCTATTTCAATATTAGTGCAGAATGGGCAGGCGCATTCTCATGCAATAAAAACCAACTAACTACCCTTTCCTCGAAATTGCAGTCGCACTCCAGAAATATTCCCCAATAATGTGTTTAGTAGTTCAACGTAGAGTGTACTATTTACTGTCTGCCCTTAACGCAGAAATTATATGTGAATCACACCTTGTTTATCGAAAAAGGTAATCCGCATCGTTTTGAATCCAGCCTTTTTCCGACGAAACTATTTGGGTCTAGGTGATAATTTTCCAATTCATTGCATGCTTTCTCTGTTCGTCTAAGAATGGTACTGGAACTCTCATGGCTTGTTATTATTGACGATGTATTCAAGAAAATTTGCATGCATCATCGCGATAACTCTGAACGAAGTCTGCCCACAATGCAAATCTTCTATATTTGCTCATCCATAAGACCCTACCGGACAAACTGTGCATATGTATTCCTCTTTCCAAACATTTCATGTAAAATTAGTCCCATCTTCTCTTTATTGCTGTTCAACTTATCTGTCAACGGATGGTCGTTCGGTGATCTTCTGCCACCATTTCATAAACTCTTACGATCGAATTTGCAATTTGGAAGACACCCGATTCTGGCGTCATATTAAACATCTTCACGTTTACGTTTGAAATATTTAAACCATTCAAATAACTAGTACGACGCGGTGTTATCATCGTACATGGTTTTAATTTACATTCTTCTTAAGTTTTGGTTGAAGTTTTCCCTAATTTACAGTAAAACTGTAAAAAAATATTTACTAGTTGCTCCATGACGACTGACAGAAACCCGATGTACGGGCTAGCGCCCTGCGCAGTAACTAGCAGCTGTTCGGTCTTCGCTTGTTTACCTTCTATTGATACAACTGTGAACTGTTTGATGTTGTTTTAATTTTACCTTAAGCGACTCCGGTGCTGGCTGCAGCGTTAATATATATATATACACCATGTATTCATGAGAGATCACGTTTTGCTGATGAATTGGTTCTTATATACACTATCGAAGCCACTCGTTAATTTATCATTTGCAAATTTATAAGTGATAAAAGATATCTATCTGATTCAATTAGAATGGAATGTTGAAGTAGAAAGCACAAATACTTGAAGTTTGTCGAGCATATTAGTGTTTCGAGAGGTTAGTTAATTTTTCTCTCGGATACAAAATGAAATTCGCGTAGGGAAATAACCCAAATAAGACCAGTGATTTGAGTTTGACTCCAAGATGTAAATAGAAATTTTTGTTACAAGGAAGGTGTCAAATCAGAGACTGAAATGGTTTAATAGTTTTCAGTTGAAATGTATAAAAATAGCACGTCTTAGATAGTTCTTGCTTTGCGAAACCCACCAGTACTAAATCTGTAATATGCAATGATCTAATCAAAGACACGCGGAGTTACGTTCTATACACGATCACAATTTTTTGTTAACACTTCGTGTAATGTGAGTTTTAAATACATAATAACCGAATCCAATGTGTGCTTCTGGCTGGGACATGATGATTTACAGTGTCGTGTGCTCCAACTGGATTGCAATGACCTTTGTAAAGTTTTTAGATTGTAATCGTAAAATTATAATTAGAATTGATTAATGTATTTACATTCAACGTGATAGAAGGTATCGTTTCGATTACTTAAATTAAAATAGCACCCAATTCTTTTGTGAATTGATATTTGGAAAGCCCGCAAACAATGAATTTTGCGTCATTAAGCATGCTAACAAAGAGAGAATTTTGGTGATTTATCCTTTTTTATTATTCAGTAGCTGTCTTTAGCAACCCCTACAGAATTAACCACAAATTCGATTAAATTCTTTGACTGCGGTTTATGTCCCATGAGTCATCGTGTACATGTGCACATACACATACACTCCTCGAAACTTTATATTGTAATGCAGCGCGACACTTAGTGAAAGGTGCCTTACCAGTGGTATTGCAAAGTCTTCAGTCATTAAATCGCTTAGCATCTCTTTCTTTCCAAAGCCGCTGTACAATATGAAAAACGCTACGTTTACGAACTCTGCATTAAGATTTTGTGTAGGATTTGATTGCAAGGTTTACGGTTATGCCACTGACTTCAGTGACATTTTGATATGATCGCGTTCGGCAATAAACCGTATCTGCCTGAGCCATTTATTGTGTGTAGTAGATTTGTTTCGGGACGGTTTCACAAAAATGTAGTGTATTGTTATTTGTTACACCTTTGTGTACTCGAAGACCCTGAATTGCGCCCACTATGAGTCACAAGGGGCCCGTTTGATCGCAAAATCATTCGAACTTCAGTGCGTTGTTTGACACGTAACCATACCTTGCATGTAGTGTTGCTGGGATTGGTGATCGGACTCAAAAATCGCTTTCGTGCAGTGGTATATTAATTAGCAATTAGTGGAAATTGTGTAACCCACGAGGAACTGCAGCAATTAGAAGTGATAAAAATTTGATTAAACGCTTATTAAATTAGTGCGGTTGGTTAACTGTGATTTATAATCGAGGTGTTTTATTCAAGGCGTATAAACAGAATCTATAAGTAAATGTTTTGGATTGAGTCTCGGTTTGTTAAAATTTAATATACTCTAGTGCCCAAAATAGTATTATTACTGAAATACCAGCATTTATAAACCGAAAATAACGGTAACATTGGTAAATATTATACTCCCCCGCGGTAGTTATTTTCTAAGGATTGATTAAAGAGGTAATCCATAACACTTAGCTGTGTGACGTGTATAGTTCAAAATATTAGAAGCTATTTTCATGTACTGTTTTTGTAAACACATTTATTAAGTCTATGTTTTTTTGGGTAAATTAACGTTAATCGCTAGTTAAATAACATCTTGCTATTGTTTGTAATATAAATTTCCTAAACTTATTAGTAGCTGAGATATTACTCTTATGTATATCTAGATTATACGCAACCTTGTTGCCTGATCAGTGAACAATGGAGTCGAATTAAGATCGTTTTATTAATACTTTCTGTGGCATGCTTTCTCATTTTTGTAATACGGTCCAATTCTGTTATAACTCGATATTGGAGACTGCATTTATTCGCTGGTTATATCTTAAATCTAATATCTCGAAACCTTAAAAGAAGTTTTTACAAGTGATTGTATAAACAATTCCAGAAAAAAATGTGTATAAATAAGGCTTATTTAAAGTGCTCCAATTAAACATTTTACAGCTTGGTATTAAATAGGTATCCAACGGCGCAAATTGAGACGCAAACAAAAAAAATTACAAAATTTGTCCTTTACTTCCCTTATAATATTTAACATATTTTAGCAGAAACTTTTCAGGAAACTATATATTAAAAGTAATCCAAACATGTATTTCATAAAAACTCGCTATTTCTGAGCTGGTCGTAAGATGTTTATACTGTATATACCTATAGTAATGGTATTCTTCCGTAATTTTCTTGTGTCATGGTATATATTTTTTTGCAGCCTGTATTTCTTACGAATGTTCTTTACATTGCCATTATTTTTCCCTTACAGCAGTGTTTTTCTATCATTTGAATTTGCAATAGCTTTATTTACATTTAAAACGAAAATGACAGATTTGTGAGGACGGGTGTCGAATATTGAATTTTTTTCCATGTTACGGTGTAATTCTATTGAATACTGTGCGAACACAATGTAAAATACAATGTCAAGAAGTATATTTTCAATAAGTAAATATAATTTTATTAATAATACAGTCCAACACGTTATATCCGCTAAACATAATGTCCGGAAACTTACAAATATTATTTACCGTAATATAAAAAACAACCATGTTTATCATCAGCAGAAATACATTTTTACACTCATTAGCTACCATAAAGAAGTAAATACATACATAGATATACACGCGTACATGGTAATTTGCTGTTTTTTCAAAAAGTCGTCGGTAATTTGTTATTTTTGTGCTATAAATCTTAAACTCTTTAGATTCCGTTTATGATCAAATTTTAGAACTCATGTCACTACAGGGATTCAAATCATTTAACTTAACAGATGGTGAGGTGAAGTTGGCTTGGTGGTGGTGGTGCTCAGTCCTACGAGCTACAAAATATAAAAATAAATATTTTCAATTTTGTTATATAATTCCTGGAAATACAATACAGTAAACATTGCAAATTCAAACATTTACTTAGCCAATGCTCGCTAAATCCGGGACTATTCTACACGCGTTCGTCTTAAGTGAGTTGGACTGTATTGAATTTACCTACGAATTACAAGGCAGATAGGGCGAGCAACATTTAACAAACCAGATTTTAAAAGTTATGAATCACGATATAAAATATAGTAAACATTGCGCCCTTTTGGAGAGAAATTTTGCTCTTTTGTGCTCATTTTTAGTTTGTTTTTGTGGGCTGATTAGATATAGAAAGTATAGAAAATATTGGTTCACACGAATTATTATTATTATTATTATTATTATTATTATTATTAACCCGCAACATCCCATTGTTGGGCAAGGGCATCCCCCATAAGGGGGGTTGTTGATCTACTTTCCCATAGTGATCAATCTTCGTGGGAGAGAGGCGCCGCGTTATACACGAATATATGGTAGTAAACGGAATTCTGTGATTTATCGCGTGTTAGAATACATACTCGGCGTCCGAGATAAGATGGTGTACATGGGGGTCTTTGCTATCTTAAGAGATACGAAGCTTGGGCCAGAATACCGTGTTTCAATTGCTTAACTTGAAGTTTTAAAAAACTTATTAGAGATTTTCGAAATAGAAAAATTACATTTTTCAGGATATTTCAGAGGTGCTTGCAGATATCTTCAAAATCAATACATTTTCGTAAAGAGCATACATTCGTGCAACTTATCTCTGATTTAACCGACTTCATATCTGTTAAGCTAGTCGACTTCCCATGTATATCATCCTATCTCGGACACCCTGTATAATTTTTCATGGTGAGATCTTAACATAACAAGTTCAAGCACAGTTCTTGAAAATTAATGTTAAAAACTCTCACCTGAGTATTATGTTAAATAGGTACAGTCGAACCTTGCTAACTGGAACCTCTATAATTCAATTCTTTTTATTACTTGAACTAGAAGCTCTTTCCCGACCAAATGCCTGTTCCAATTTTTATATGTTTTTATCGATAAGTCGAATTGTTGGTAAGTCAAAGCTTTTTATAATTCCATTTGCTATTAGTGTATATTTTTGTAACTGGAAATTAAATTTCTTCTTGGGGGTTTTACCCCAATGCTATGGTGATTTAAGGCAGTCTTCCGGTGTACGATCATTTCAACTTTCTGCGCCGGTATGTCTTCTTCTTTAATCCTTATGCCTTTTCAGGCGTCGGATGTGGGTTCCTTGTCCTGCATCCATTTCCTCCATTATTTCCTGTCTCTTGCTAGGGTTCTCATTTCCTCTACCGTCTTTCCTATTTCCATTCCTATTTCTCGGATTTGGTCCATCCATTTTCTTCTTGGTCTTCTCCTTAGTTTTTTGGTTTTTTTTCCAGTTTCCACTATTTTTCTTGTAATTCTGGCTGGTTCCATTCTCACTATATGTGCATACCAGTTTAATTGTTTGTTTTTTATTTTTTCCATTATTGATTGGTACTTGTTTTGTTATTTCTCTAATATTGTCGTTTCTTATCCCATCCCATTTAGTTTTCCCTGCGATTTTCCTGAAATGTTTCATTTTAATAGCATTTATTTTATTTGCGACTTTTTCCTTAGTGTCCAGTTTTCACGTAGGTACCTACGTTATTGTTGGTATTGTTATCATAGTCTGGATTTTTCTTTGCACCTTCATGTCTATGTCTTCATGTCTATGTCTTCATGTCCTGGTATTGATTTGTTTATGCCGTAATATATTCTTGTTGATTTATTTGCTATGATATTTCGGCTTCTATTTTCCCATCCCCTATTATTATACTTCCCAAGAATTCGTATGTTGTTACTCTTTCCAATGTTGTATTTTTCATTGAATTTCTTTGTCGTCTTGGGTGTCTTTTTGTTTTTTATTCACAATCATAGTTTTTGTTTTGTTTATATTTAGTTCCATTTCCGGCGGTAAGTTAACTGAACTTAAATAGTTTAGTATAGCATTCATTGTAGACCTCGTATTTTCCTTTCTTGCATGCTACTGTGTCGTACCAAATACATACTAAATATAAATTGTATGTAAACATGTAACATATATAAGTATGTATATCGTAAGAATTGTTAACGACTTCTTATGCATTCTGAATTTTTTTGTGGCATATAATAAAGATTAAGCATGTATGTAATTTTTGAGTTATGTTTGGTAACTCGAATTTTCGATCCCTCTTATTTTTTTTTCTGATTTCCCTGCAGCTTTGACTTACCCAGGTTCGACTGTAGTCTTGAAAATTTTATTTATCTGATTTGGGTATTTTTTTATGTAAAATGGTAAAAATAAAAACAAATGTGGGAATGAAAAAGTTGGTGAAATAAGAATTATGAAACCCTACGGACTTCTCAAAATATACAGCCGATCTCAGGTTGAGAACCGCAGCTTTGCAACGCTATACTTTTTCTGCGCAAAGTGTTATTTGGTTTTACTTGCTGTTGTTATACCTTAGACTGGGTTTCAAGTTATAGTTCGTTGAACACCTTTTATAAAAACTTTGCTTGTACGAAACGACCGGGCAACGGGTACATAATACCCGATTTCCATAAAATTCTGTCCCGCGCCTCCTTTTATTTTTCTTTTATGATGTTGAGGATATTCGTGCGGTTATGCTTCCCTTTTAAGTATCATGGCACTTCCTTCTTTATGGTGCCACGTCTCATTGCTACCGAAGCAGAATGCGTTTTATGGCTTTCTACTAGCAGTTTTTAAAACAATGACATGTGTGAACATTTAAAAGTATTCAAAAGGGCAGTTTATAAAATTTTCTTAGCAATAGTTTTTAAGTACAAAATAAAAAAGTGTATTATTGACAAATTACAAAAAAATTAGTTTCGGACGAGAACGTCAATTGGGAATGGCCATACTGTTTCTGTCTGTAATTGAAATAATTTCAAAAAATTGATATTTATATGTTTAACAGACGATAACATTAATGAAAATTATGTTTTTTTTATATGGAACAACAATTTGAGTTACTAGAATCCAAATTGATAAACGAATAGATAAATCTTTTTGCTGTTGAAAAATAGCTCCAAAAGCTCAACATTTTACAGTTAAATTAATGCAAATATTACTTTTTTTAGTGATTATGTTACATGTTTGGGTATCTTTGTACGGTTGGTTAGGGTGATAGCAAACGCGTTCTGAATTTTTTTACTTTATTCATTTTTGTAATTAAAAATGTCTAGTTTTTTCATAAACTGGTAGAAAGGATGTTCATTGCCTTTTTGAAGGAATGAATGATTCTTACCAACTTCTGTACTGTCAAATAAAAAATGTTAAATTTACTATTATCATATATAATAATGAATGGAGACGTTGGTTGAAGTATATAAAAGGGAAGACAACACCTAAATAATTATTTCGGCAACTAAATAGTCAGTTGTAATAAATAGAATTTCATGGCCAAAGTTACTTTAGATAGTACATGGTCATGTGCTCTTAATGAAGATGGCAACTTAGTTGCCGAAATACGAATATATTAGGTGTTCTAAATGTGATGTTGGTAAGGGGTTTTTCAAAGTTTTATTTACAATTGCCGTTTCATAATCGTGTTGTATTTTGAAACAATAAAATACCCCTTTCATTAAGGGCTCATAATGGGAAACAATCAGTTATATTAGCAATATGCCAGCGAAATAAATATTGTAGTTGCGAAAACGTATGGAAATTGGGCTTTTCCGCGTTCCTCGAAATCTGTAATTTTTAAGTATTGTTTTCTTTCTGAACGTGGTTAATGGTTTAAAAGTTTTAGACTATTTTTCCTATTCTGTGATCTATAGACAATGTCGGAAAAAAGTTGTAATTGTACAATTTAGAATTACCTTAGATTGGGTATTTACAAATACCCAATGCTGTATAACTAGTGCTGCTGTATAGAGCGAAAAATTTATTGTCTCGTCTCGCTTTCGAGACTCTTGTTTTTCATCTTGCGTTTTTGAGACGACACGAGAAATTTTCGGCGAGACTGTCTATGTTTGAAAACAGTTTAATGCAGTGCTTAATAGATGTTAAGATCCTACGTTAAAACAAGATCATTTCACTTCAAGAAAGCATTTTAATGTTGTGTAATCAATCATTTTATTTTCTGGACATTTGTTTTAATAGCTACTTGCCAGTTGCTATCATGGCTCGGCATTTTTCTATCTACGATAATATAATGTTCTTGCTAGTTTTGTCAAATGATCCTTTGATATTATTGGGTATACTTACTATTCTGCTAAAAGCGGCTTAGATTTTCCAAGGTATCTTATTAGTGGTACAAGCTTTGAGACATCCAACCTTTTAAAATGGACTTGCATTCATACGAGCATTTAAATAACTGATTTAGAGATTGTAAGAATAACCCAAAGGATAAACTACTTATTGTATCCACGCTGTCGTACCTTGAAATGTCTTATCCTCTTATAATATAATATATAATAATACAACTAATTGTGTGAATGTTAATTTAATATAGACATTGAGAAAAATTAATTTACTTAAGTCAAATTATCGCTCATCAATAACTTTTTCGTTACTATTTTTTAATCTTCAATTCTGGGCATGTTTCGTATGCATACACGTTAAAATATCACAAGCATCAGCAGTGTATACAAAATAACTTTGTTAATAATAGAACTAATTGTGTAAATTTTAATTTAATATACACAGTGAGAAAAATTAATTTACTTAAGTCAAATTATCGCTCATCAGTAACTTTTTCGTTACTATTTTTAATCTTCAATTCTGGACTTGTTTCGTATGCATACACGTTAAAATATCACAAGTATCAGCAGTATATGCAAAATAACTTTGTTAATAATGAACTAATCGATAACTTTTTTGTTACTATTTTTAAATTTTAATGTACCTAATGTCTGTGTAATTCAAGAATTTGAAGTACTTGGACTACTTCCGGCCTTGATCGCGTGTTAATCTCTACATAATGTGGATGTTAATTTCTCGACGAGCAGTACCAGACTCCCGCACGAGAATCGAGTCGAGACGAGACGAGACGAGACTGACTTTATTTCTCGTCTCGTCTCGTGTCGTGGCAGCACTATATAAAACACTTAGGTAATTGTAATCACTGTATAATTTCAAAGCATGCCGTTTCTAACCTCACATGTATACGAGCATTATTCAGTATATACATTACGTATTGTTATTTACATACAATGTTACTCGCTCTTTTTTTAGAAATTTTTACACAACACCGAATTGTTATTTTCATTTATTTTGGCGAAGTACTCGGTTGTTTGCAAATAACGCTACATGATGATAAATTTGTCACGCCAAATTCATAGAAACAACTGTATACACATACATGGCGCATATTTGCCGTTGAAACATTGTCAGCATAATAAGTTCTTTGCACTTTCAAACCAGCTAGACTGATTATTATGTATTTATTGAAAATGAAATAGAAAAATACTGAACTGTAATCACCGGTGTTTTAATATTAAGGCAAAAGTTGTAGGTCAGTTGCTCTGTTCAGCCCTTGCCAAATTTCCGGTGGTTGTTTGTTAATAAGAGGAGGTTGTATTGATCTGGTTTCTGTGCCAAAATTTAATTTATGTGCCTGTTGTGGAACATCACCTTAAAGATTACGTTTTCCAACCCATTTTCACGAAAGTTCAAATTATTTCGTAGCTCTGTTTGTTAAATTATTATATCAAAAAATACGTATTTTATAGAAGCAATTAGGGAAAATATATGACTCATTTAGAAGTTGAAAAACGATACACTACTTTTAGTTGCAAAATCAGTTTGTTTAAATTTTAACGTCGAGTACTTAAGCTCGTTTAGTATGGGCGATCACATGGTACACAAACTTGGCAAATTGAACTCCCTATATATTTAATTTAATTACCAGATGCAGAAAAGTCTTACTAAATATGAATAAATTGTTGAGGAAGCTATGTATGGTTTATTTTTGTAGGCCTATTACATAGTCAACTTTCAAACATTAGTGCTTAATTTTGAATTTTTAGCACCTCATTCAAAGGTAAGCAATAAATATCACTTAGTTGCTGATTTATAAATAATTCATTTGCTTAGTACAATGGCTATCTGAGTTACGCAAGCAGTCGTAAAAAGTGTATGTCATCCAAGCGATTTTAAACATCTACTGTACTAGTTTTCAAGGCTACGAGTGTAGTATATTTTCCTGGTTATTGTAATCTGTAAACAATGTATATGGGCCTTGATGAAAATTAATGCAATAGTTTATAGGAATTTTTTCGTATAATAATTTCGAACATGACACGTTGTTGAGTGGACTTAAAACTCAATTAAACTGCAATTTGCACTTTAGTTTGCAGGCCTGATGCTGAGAGGTACAAAATCCAACTACAATTTTCTGTTAAAAGCACTTAACTTTCATTGAGTCAACTCGTAACATAGTTCGTGTAACCATTTTAAGTTTGCTTATTTAAATCATCATTTTTACTAGATTTTTTATATGCGGGCTGTTATTTAATATAATGTTATTAATCTCTTACCATTTTGAAAGTTGTATACGTTTTAGGGTCTACTTCCCTCATTATTTTATAATCCCGTATTGTATTTGATTATACTGAAACGATCGATTCGCATAATCATGTGAACCATATAAGTTGATCAGATAAAGGTGATGAGTAAGAAGAAACCTAGAGTCATAATAATTCCTTTTCACAAACGGGTAGCGGTTATCATGTTAGTCCATATGGATACCACACCGTTGTAGCTAATACATTAGCTCGGTGAAGTGGTAAACTTCGTTTTGTCACTAACCGAAAATGAATATATTACACAGTACAGTTATTGATGATATTGATAAAAATGTACTATGATAGTTTCTATTCCATTTGATCAAAAAATGCTGGTAGCGACCTACTAAATTGATTCTATTATCTACTAATGGGTTGCTACCCGTTTGAAAAATATTAATCTAGAACAGTCCTCTTTTAGCTAGCTCATAATCGATTGTGAAACGCCACACTTATTGTGAATATTGAATACAATTAGAATTAAAAATCTTCTTATGTATTAATAAAATACCACAACAATAGAAATATTTCGTAAGTGCAAATCAACTAATAATTCAGGCATACTTGTGTTTACTTGACTGTAATTTCAACTGCAATTTTGCTAGATGTATACAAAGTACATACCAAGTAGAAGTTTTTAACTTCTACAGCGGTTCCCAAAGATTTCAACTTTGCACTGTTTAGTCTACAGAGTGATAGATTGACGACAAAAATCTTCCGGTAGCAGAATCATTGAAGTTACTTTTTCATTTTTATTTTTTAATATGCTTAATGTGATTAAGCGACATTTTTGGATTAAAATGGATAAAGGCACAGATTTTAAATACAAAAATAAATACAGATTTTTAGGTAAAATAAAGAATTATTTTCTGGGACTGGCTGCCGAGCCCTCGTGGAGGTTGGACGTGTTTTTACACTGCGCTTCACGAGAGTAGTAAAAGTTTTGGTGAAGTTACTAAAGCTCGGTATACGGACTAACACAGAGCACTTAATTAGATTAGATCAGGTTAATTAATTTCCAAAAAAGTGCAATTCGGTTATTTAGTGGGGCTAGGGCAAATAATCGCACTTAGGGTGAATTTAAAACTTAAGTGTTCAAATTTTTAATCTACCAAGTTTCAATGAGAGGACAGAATTTGCTTAATTGGTATTAAATTTGATATACATGGTTTAATTTTTGTTTTTCAACTAAATTAAGGTTAGATGCTCTTCTAATTTTATTTTAAATGCGGAGCTTGGATGGAAGCTCACTTTTACATAACTAACAAGTTATGAGTGGCATTTGAATGTTTAAACTGTTTCTAAAATTAATCTGCATTTAGTTTTCTTTTTTGAAGCAAAATTCATCCAAATTTCCTATCTTAATTTCTCCATGGATTCCGACATCTCACGGAATTTTTTTCAACTGATGTTGTTGAGTTAAGGGTTCACTTTGATGAAGAAATATTATCCATTGTTTTATATAGCTAGAATCAATTCGTTCTTTACTATCAATTTATTCTCTGTAGTAAAATGTTCTAGTATTGGAAAGGTGCTGATCATATTTTCTTCCATGTCTTTAATTATAAAAGGAATTTTCTGTTTACTCATCTTATCCATTAATTATTGTCAACCACTATTCTAATTTATTTTTCCTTTAAACAGAATTGGTTTGTAAGAAATGACTTTTTGACTGGCATAGTTGTACCACCTGGCACAGAATTGAATACCGCAGGTTGAGAACTCCCGATCTAATTAAAACATCATTAAACTGCTAATAGTATTATAATAAAGTATTTACTTAATATACATTTTAATGTTTTGGTTGTAACTTTTGACATTTGCAGATAATTAATATACCTTGCCGTGGTATTGTTATTACATGGAATGATGCATGACTGAATTGTTCTTTTGTGAATCGATTCGTGCAAGTACTGCGAGAACCAACAGATTGCTGTCTGTAGATGCTGATTTCAATTGGCTGTTGTTGCATACTTTAATACTAAAGTCGCTATCAATGCAACTACTTTTAAAGTTGGCCGTTTTAATGCAAATCTCATGAATTGCCAAATTATATATTAAGAAATCACAATTCTTTCCCGGTATTGTTTTTTGTAATTAGTAATTACTCATTGGGCTATAATGGTTCTGTGGGTAGGTGAGGTTTAAGCGAGTAGGTGTTCCATGTTTCTCTAACTATTTCTGTCGTAATCTGTCATTCGCTTTGTTTAATTGTCGGTAATTGCGAATGCTAAATACAGGCCCGTCAAGCAGTTTATGCCAAGCAGATTATCAAAAGGGAATTGTTCCTTCATTCGTTTAATAACATTCACGTCAGTTTCACGCTCTCGAGGGTTGGCGCTTTCGAATAACTCTCCGGCTTTTGAATATTTAAAGTGCTTGCCGTCTTAATAATTGATAACACAAATTTGTTCTGAACAATGCGCTTTAGGGCCACTTAAAACAATTAGCTTTATCTTAATCAGCGAAAGAGAATAAGTAGTAATAATAATAAACAGAAAGATTGAGCGATTTAAATAAATTTTTCTTATAACATAGCAACGTTTTTGAATAACTGGTCCATGGAAAACAATTAGTGTCTTTATTAAATTAAGCGTATTCCTAACCTCTAATATAAATTTTTAACAGTTGTGAATGTAAAGTTGAGTTTTAGGCGCGCAAAATATTGGTTTTTGAATACCTAAAACAGAATGTGGGGCCTTTCGATACTTCTATATATTTTTTGAGGTCATCTGCCCTGATAGTTTTGGTTGCTTGGCCAATCTGGATGGATTTGTGCAAGTTTCTTTGATGTTTAATAAATACTGATTCATAACCTGTCTTAAGATGTCTTTATTACACACATTTTAATTTGTGTTTTCAGAAAATTAAAAACTGATGGTCATGGTCTATGGAACCATCACATAGTTAAAATTCCAACATACTTTGTTTTCGTCTATATTTTTCAAACTATGCCAAGGGTTTAATGCCGCAGTCAGTGTATCGTTAAATAGTGTTGTAGGCGTTTACAATATTTATTGTTTTTCACTAGTAGCAACAAAACTGATTGGGTAAATAATGAGAAGAGTTAGGCACAGCTTATAACGGTTCAACTGTAAGTAGATAGCTCTTGAGTTGAATATAATGCTGTTGCATCCATCTAAATATTTAATAATTTTTATACTAAATATAACATTTCATAAAATGAGGACCGCTTATCTTAAAAAAATGCACTAAGCATACCTTACTTTATGTTAAATGTTTCCATTACAGTACTTTATCAACATTTGTTGACTACTTCATTATATTTAAGTTTGCCATATTGAAATGGAAATATAATTCGAACCAGGAAACGTATAATCTTTATTTACTTCTTTATTTTGCAAAAGATGGCTAAAAATATCATTTTGCAGAAAATCTTTTAAAATCCTTCAATCTACCCTTAATTTCTAATGAAATTTTCAATGTATTTTTAAAATGTTTCACAACATTTTAACATACTGATTGGTACTTTAAAGGTTTGCAATGATTGGGTAAACAATAGGTGGAAATCGGGATAGATTATAAAGTTTCAACTATTGATATCGTTACGTTTGTTAATAATAGTACATATTAAGTTTAAATGCAAAATTTTATACATTTGTGGCCGATTAAAATTTATTAAAACAATGCATCAAACATACCTTACGGTTTTTATAACATTAAAAGTGTATCTCCAAAGTGGGTCGAAAAATACGATTACAACGGATATAATCTTATATATGTGGTATATAACGATCTAAAACCATCGAAATTTAAATCTTACATAACCGATCTAGCTTGCAAACCTTTGTTGTTTTACAAACACGTAAAGGAAGTTGTATAGTATGTGTAATGCATTTTTTAAATTTTGTATTCGTGATTCTTGTTTTATCGAATTTTTTATTTGATTGAATATTGTTATTTTTAGCTGGGAATATTTTAAATATAACCATAGGGAGAATTAACAATAGTTATATAAAACAAACTTGTAGTTGAAAAACCGTGTAACGTGGAAATCGAAGGGATTTTAACCAACAATTAAACATTTTACAAAATTCTTTACGCAATAAAATAATTTCAGCGTAGTTTTACTGGGCCACTAACACCGGTTTTTCAATTTTGGTTAATTCCTTCGTTCTAGCTTATGAATCCAACGTGTACCACCAAAATATCTTATGGCAATAGGTATTATTTTATTATAAATTTTAAAAGGAATTTTCAAGAACTCATCCGGGTTTGCAGGAAAACATCTCAACACCAACTTCTTCTAGTTGCAAAAGTCTTTTAGGAATTGGATTGAGTACCGCAACCATAGCACATTCTAGTTTATATATTCAGAAATAAATATCTTCTTGTATTCGAGAATAGAATCCAGTGTAACAACCGAACTTTACTTGGGAAAATCTCCAATAATTGCATTAACGGTTACAAAGAATCTGGTTTAAATAAAGACCTTCGTTTTGTTTTCAATGGCTGGCTTTTTTATTGCTATAGTTAGGTAAATTTAAAGGGAACAATGCTGTAAAACAACTTGCTCGTAGTTTAGTGGAGTAGTAGGAGAGTAGTGCCAGGTTATTATCTACGTGTAGGTGTGGGAGGTTTTTATTTATTTATTAGTAATAGAGAAGATATCTTATCTAAATTTTGTAGAAAATGTATCTCTTAAGCTAAACTTCTAAAACTTACAAATGAAAATAACACAGGAACTGTTTCTAATTTTATTTTATGTAATTATTTGGCGATGACTCTTAATATTATTAGTATCTATATATGTAGTAATCAGAAAATGATGAATTCTATTTCTTACAGGACTAGTCTACTAGTTTTAGATTTTAGATTTGCATATTTGGCAATACTTGCAGGTGTAACTCTTCTATAAGATATTGATAGGACAAGTCCTTCCGAAAGAATAATAAAATATATCTCTTCCAAATTACTCGAAATAGATGACGTTAAGTATTCACTTTCATTCTGCAGAATGTAACAAATTGCACATATATGCAAGGAAGAGAATTAACGATCATTATCGATTTATTCAATCGGTAATCTTAAGTTTCCGCAAATTATATATGATTCATTACTTCTTTTTTAATTAAAGTTATCCTGCCGGTTCAGGTTTTATGTTGGATAGTTTTATTGCGGTAATTATTTTTATCTAATGATGATAAATATTAGGATGACAAATACAGATAATAGCAAGATATGATAGTCATGGAATGGTGAACATTTTACTAGCTCTTATAGCTGTTTAGTATTTCCCTGCCGAGTCGACGTTCCAAAAAAACATTTAAGACTAGTGCTTCAAATTTGCTTTGGTGATTCTGTAATTGCATGGATATAAAACGGTTCTTCCAGAAGAACCTTTTTGTCTCTTGCAGCAACACAACCTAGAGCGGATATTGCGATTTTTCATGTGGAATAACAAGACCAATTTGCTACTCCGCCTTACTCAGTTTAGCAATGCCAGTTGAGTTGTTTTGCCCAAGTTAGAAACAGTCGTTACAGTGCAAACTTAAATGTCTCGAAAATTAACCAGCATTAACTTGAGTAAAATATCGTGTCGGTGAAATTTAGCAGCACGTGTTTCAGCTAGATGTAGCTCCGACATATTAACCTTTTAATGTGTTTAGTGTAGCCATTAAAAACCAACTCGTTTGCGCCAAAGTAGTAAAAGTTGTGCATAAATATTAAATGAAAGTGCGGTAGAAGCTAAAGTGGTGGTATTCATTATAATTCCCGTGCTGTTTATTACCGAAAAACTGGCTCCAAAAATTATCAAGATGCCAGGGAACAATCCCGCTAATGGCCATGTTGTCGCAAGGAGCCCTTCGTTCACCGGCCAAAAAGGATTTCTTGGAGTAAATAGATGTTGGAATGCTCGACCTGCTTCGTGGTGCGGTCCACCTGCAGCTGATTTCGGCGTTACTCACGATTACATCAAAACCCGAACTTTGGCTCCCGTAAGTTTTCGATTTTACGTCATATCACTTGAGTGTTTACTTTAGGAATTTTTGTGTGTTTGTGATAATTTTGAATTTGTTTTGTACACCAATACGGTTTAAGTTGTCTTTTGTACAAAAATAGGCCGCGCTTGATAAGGATAGTTTCAATGGGCGGTTTCTTTGTCATTGATACGTCTTCCAATAAAAAATATGAAAGACAATTCAATTAATATGCGTTAATTGCAAACATTTTTGTATTTTGTGCAATTTTTTGATAATTTTCTTTAATTTAAACAATTTATTTAAAAAAGTCTTAATTGAACAATAGAACAATCCATTGGAAAGCTAAAATACAGGCGCTAAATTACGATTTTTGAGATTTTCAAAATTTTCTGCCACAGATATTGATTCACTTCACACATATTTTTTCTTTGCCCTGAGAATTGCTTCCAAACGCAAGTATATGCGGGATTCCTATATTTAGAGGAGTACTGTCTTCCATTTCCTCATCAATTACTTTTTCAGCTGTATTGTCTAATTATTGCACAGACTTGTCGATTTTAATAAATTAAATTGAAACTTCGGCCAAATTAGGAATTTCAAAGAAACAGCTACGAACGTTTATACATATTTCCATGAACCATATTGTA
>JABXWE010025035.1:0-19820 GCA_014611495.1 Limonius californicus
AAGATTGGAGTTGTTTTTAGTAATTTAATTGTAATTTAATGTAAAATAATTTCTCAATTTCCAAATGCATTATCGAAAATATGCCGAGTCAGATATCAAAATGTACGTAATTTTGCAAGGAACATAATAGTAATTTTCTTTTTTTGTAATAATAGTCATAAGAATGTTATTATACTTTATGGATATTTGTTATTAATTTAGTCAATTTAATGCTTTATCTGGTGGGGCCCTTTGGGGACACAAAAATATTTGTTTGTATGAATTGGGTTGCTAGGTAACCCGCTAAAAAACGACAAATTTTGTCTTGAAAAAGAAGTTAGTTATTATGCTCCGCAAAATTGTAAATTTTGTGTAATTATTCAAGTGTTTCGACAATAAAAGACTGTGTGAATTTTTAATAATATTTTGAAAGTGTTTTCATCTTACTTATGGTGGAAAATTTGAGAAAATTTCCGAAAAATTCGAGTTTCATTGGAAAATTAAAAGTTGGCGTCGGTCGTTGACTTGTTTCTGATCATCTTTTGTTTATAGACTGATTAACAATTTGGGTTGACAAATACACTCAAATGTCTATGTCATGAGATAAGAACTTCAAATCAAAGATTTAATTAAAAAATAATAACAAAATTAACATAAAAATTAATTAAAATGAAGTCCTTCGAAACACTGAAATAAAAGAAAATTATAAAAGAAGAAACTCCAATATAAAAATTTCTCTCATCAAATCTGCAGCTTATGTTACAAACATCAATGCAAGTTATTAGCAGTGATTCTTCGAATATTTACAACTAAGGAAGTAAAATTAAATGAATTTACTTGATGATGATGATGATGATTCTCTGGGTCGGAGCAAGCTCCTGCACTTTGGCCACCAGGGCCCATTGTGCTCCCTAGGGGTTGCAAAAGACTTCACTCCCTGAACAGGTCCGTCGCTTCAGCGAAGGACAGAATCCTGTTCAAGGGCGTGTCTTGAATGTCTCTTGGTTCGAGAAAGGGAGATCCAAGGTGTTTGTGTCTTAAGGCCGCTAATGCCTTGCATTTGCAGAGGACATGTTCAGAGGTTTCCTCTTGCTCTTGACATTTCCTACACTGGTTGTTTAGCGCAATCCCTATAGTGTGGAGATGACTATTCCGGTGTCCGTGGCCTGTAAGGAGGCCCGCTATTATCCTGATTTGTCTTCTGCTTAGATTCAGAATATAGTCTACCGATTTAGGCGTAGGGTTCTTGATGAAGGCTCTAACCTGTCTGGGTGTGAGTCTGGAGGTCCAAGAGTGCTGAAATTGAGCGTTTGCGTGATTCTAGATCTCGTGCCTGACATGTTTGGGGGTTATTCCAAAAACTGGCTCTGCACCTAATAAAGGTTCAGAGGCCCCAGCCACAGCTAGCGCATCAGCTTCCTCATTGCCACTTATTCCACTATGACCCGAACCCATAGGATTTTCACGTAATTCTCAGCTGAGAGTTTAACGAGAGTGGCTCGACATTCCTCGACAAGCCTAGACCCTATCTTGGGAGATGTTAGGGCCTTAATGGCCGCTTCACTGTCCTAGCAAATATAGATGTATTTACCTCTATAATTTCTATGGAGGTTTTCATTTGCACAGGCTGTAATCGCGAAGATTTCTGCCTGGAAGACCGTAGGATATTTGTCTAGGGCAAATTTGAGTTTGACCCTGGGTTTGTCCCCATATACACCGGCGCCGGTACCATTCCTGTTCCGTGACCCGTCTGCATACCAAACTAGGCCACCGGGTTTAAGAAAGGGCCGATCGTCTGAGAACCATTCATCCCGGAGAGGGATGTGAACCTTGTAGGGTGTGCTAAAAGAGAAGTAGGAGGTCTTGCCATCACTTCCCATTTAAGAAACGGGAGTGGTCGCCTTTAACTTGAAGGCAACTCTGGCATGTCCTACGTTTTCCTGAGTCGGTTTGCATTGCCCCATTACTTACGTGTGGCAGGGATTTGGATTTATACAAGAACATTCTACTTCACTAATTTTGTTCAACAAGTTCTTGGACAACGTTGCGCGAATTTGTCACGTGCTGCAGGACCGTTTGCGCCGAAGCGGGCAGATTTCAAAATTCAAACGGTACTGGATTCTACCAAGGTTGAAGTTATACAAGGAATATAAGAATAAGGATGTGGGTTTTCTTTTACAAAAACAAACATTTCAAAGAATAAATAAAATAATACCTGGTGTTCTCATATGTTTATTTCGAATAATGAATTTGAAAATTATCTTGTGTCAGTTAAGGGAAAGCACTCAAAACGTTGAATTGCATTGTGCTAATCAGATTTTGGATGTTAAATTGTTCTGATTTTCTCTGTTTTTCTTTTTTGTGTGTGTTTTCACTTTGTTATTAGCTACTCGAGTCTATACAGTTCGTCTAATTATAACAGCGAGATTTTCAGAAAAGGTTGGTACAAATTTCATTTGATTGTGTGTTGGTTAAACAGTTTATGTATTTGTTTATTTTAAATATTCAACAAGAGGAAGATACCTTAATACATAGTCTAATATTGTTTTTATGGTGCCCAATTCGTGGGTTTAACCATCCATTTAATTATATTTGCCCAAACTTAATAATAATTACTATTAATAGTATTTAATTAGAGAACCATAGCAATATACATATACATACAGATATCCGCGTAGCAACTTCTTGGTCCTGGGACGGACCGGGGTGGCTGTCTTGACGACGTTTTGGCAATATCACATTTGCCATCTACAGGTCTTGTCGGATAACTTTCTGCTGGTGCTTCTTGTCACAGTCGTACTACAAGATCGCGTCTTTTGTTCGACAACATTTGAACATCATTTTCAACAAATTATTTATTGTAACTTGTCAGTTTATTACTGTGATACTGAAGGTATTGGTTTCTTCTTTGTATCCTTATTTCCATCGTAATATACAATGCCAATGTTATTTTCAAATGAAGAATATGCAGATATTCATTATGTTTACGGCCTGTGTGATGAAAATGCTTTAACTGCACAACAAGCATTCGTAGAAGATATCCAAATAGAAGATTGTGAACGCGTGCAGTTTTCTTTAATTCACATCGACAGCTGAGGGAACATGGTTTGCATTACGTACTGGAATATGTAGAAACCAGATTTGGAGTATAATAAGTGCTCACTTGCATCCATATCATCATCAAAGAGTTTAAGCTCTGCGTAATGATTTTGAAGCTCGTTTAAGATTTTGTAATTGGGTACAAAATAATCAAACCTTACCGTCGTTTTTAAGCTTCTTTCACACAAGATGGTGTAAATAATTATCATAATTTTCATAAATGGGCTGCAGCAAAAAGACGCTCGCATTTTCAATATAGATTTAGTGTTCATCTGATAGCTGCGATACTTAATGATCCTATGATTGGACCATTTGAACTGCCACACCGTTTGAATGGTGCGAATTACGAATATTATCTAGAAAACTCTTTACCCTTATTACTGGAAGATGTGCCATTAAATACTAGACGTGGAATGTGGTATCAAATGATAGGGCACCAGCAAATCAATGTCTTCCTGTTAGAGCTTGATTTAACGCACATTTTCCGAAAAGAAGGATTGGTGTAGGAGGACCCGTAGTATGGCCACCGCGTTCGCCGGACCTAACACATTAGATTTTTATCTTTTGGGGTCACATGAAAAAGATTGTTTATGCAACTAAAGTGCACACGGTAGAAGAATTACGCCGAAGAATACAGCAGACTGCCGATATTATTAGGAATAACTCAGCAATCATATTAAGAACGCTGCGATCTCTTATGTGACGTGCGGCTTTGTGTATTGAACACAATGGAGGTAATTTTGAACATTTCTTGTAATAAAAATAATAAAAATGTATTAAACAAAGATTTATTTCATAAAATTCGTTGAACTAAAATGTTAGCCACAGAAATTATGAAATAAACAATATCTCGTTAACGGTTACGTTTAGGGCATTATGTTTCTATGGACTTTTCGACTCTAAATAAGTTCTGGAATTCATCTTTGAAATATTGCCGGTACGATTTCGGACACCTTGTATACCTTCAAGCACTCAAAAATATCTACTTAGCACAAATAGTTTTGAAGGTGAATATTCATTCCTGCCCTTTATATAAGTATTATTTTTTGTTATATGAACAACCCCTAATCGTTTATAAATGTTTATCATTTTAAAATAATTTTAGTATAAATATGAATATATTTACAATCTATCTGATTTAATATTTAAAGCTCCAATGTCCCGATAGTGAGTAATTGAACACCCCCTATCCTTAATATGATATTCTTACACAACAGAACATTTTCATCAGTACCAAAAACGCTGTTATAATAACCGACGATCCAGAAAATACGCTGATGGAAGGAATGAATGTATGTAGGTATTCGTAATAATTTTCTGGATAGCGATCAACCCAATTATTTTTGCCGATGATAGATTTAATCAGAATAATGCAATGTTGGTTGAACATGCAAACGTAGTGATTAGTAACGGTTGGCATTGAAAGTAGATAAACTAGTTTAACTGTAGTTAACGTACAGCAACACGAATATTTTTTTTTCAATTTGAACCCTAGTACGGAAAGGGGAATCCCATAAATTATTAAGCTAGCTGGCCTCGTGAGTTACACCCATTTTTCTAAAATACTTTTTAATACGAGTCCTGTTCTCTTTCCCCTGAATCTATCTAGCAGGTTGTGATATTCTGAAACACATTTTGCGTGACATTTTAACGTAGCTTTTTATTAGTTTAATTATAATTAAAGTTGTCAAATATACTTGAAGGTTTTTAAAATACATAATTTTAAAGTAATCCTTTCCCCAAGAAATCATGGAATTGAATAAACAGCATTATCAAGTTGTAATTGTTTACAATTTCATGCGTGGCTTAAGCCGTAAAGTATGTTTTGAGGAAATTAATCGAGTGTTTCGTTACAAGTCGTGTTCCTTAGCTACCGTAAAGCGGTGGCACAATGAATTTCGAAATGTAACTGAACAATTTGCATATGATGTTTCTCTCATTTTCATAAACCACCCTGTTATCTTTTATATTTATGCATTCCTGTAGTTGTTCTTTATTTAAGGAGTTGAAAGGGAATTTCAAGGGATAAAATAACAATGATAACGGTTAAAATACAATTGTGAAAAAAATAACACATTTAGAAATTCTAGAATCATTTAAACGGTAGTAATTGTACAGCGAATGACTTACTAAAGCCACTGGACGCCAATATTTGCTGATATTTGTTATTCTTTATTATACTTATGGGCCGAGTATTCTACGAACTAACAGTTTGTGAGTTTATTAATTTTAAGACGTCCACATTTTTGTTAAAGTGAATCTTCTGGGGCATAGTTAAACTAGCTGATCTCGTGGGTACGTCTAATTGTTATGCCAAATTTAGTTTTCTTGAAATAATAAATAATTCGTGTGGAGATGTAAGATGTGTAATATACAAAAGAATGTTTGATAATTGAATACTCTATATATGCTACTTCGCGTAATTATTATGGTGCATTTTGATTTGTTTTATAATTATGCAATCTTCTGATAGTTTTCTTAAGGAATTAATGATGAAATTCAAGTGTTGAATTATGAATAATAATGGGTTTAACAGAATTTCGTAGGTATGGCGCAAAAAATAGCATTTTTACAAATTTTACGGTCACCTTAAAGTCAAGAGATTTTACAATTTTACATTTCAGTCAAAAATAATGTTTAAACTTTTAAACCAACGTTAGAGTTACCATGGCAACGCATATTGTATTAAGGGAGAAAGTTTATTTGTTTCTACAAACGTTGTTGCCATATTTAGTTTAGATCAGAAAAACTGCTATTAATCAGTTTAAAAATGAAACAATTGTAATGATCCTGTGTGAGATCCTGTACAGTACATACAAACAATTGTTTAAGACTATTGTAGTTTGTTTGTCACTATAATAAATGTTAACCAAACTGCCTAGAGTTTTTAATATATACGATCAATGTCAACCAACACCGATTTAAAAATACTTCAAAATTCGACTATAAATATTATTGTTGTCAAGTACTTAAATATTTTTAATATACAAGGTGTCAATTTGAAAACGTACAGGGTGTTGTATCTCTGAAAGTAAAATAGGTATTGAACTTTTCTAGAAACGTTTCTACAACATGAATGGGGAATCATCATGGCTCATAAGGTAAGCTTACCCATTCATTCCCTTCACTAGGTACTCCAACAGAAAAATTTCAAATGGTAATACCCATTCTGTGATACCTCATTGAAAAGCTCTTACAAAATGCTATTTAGAAGTAGCAAAAATTATTTTCCAACTTGTTCATCATCATCATCATCATCATCTGACATGGAGCCGACTCGAGGGTCAATCCTGGATTACGCCAGGCCCACCCCATGCCAGTAAGTGGGGAGAGATTTAATGGATAGGGTGGGATCGGGTGGGGTATTGCGCAACGTTAGCATGTCTGCAATGCATACCGCAAGACACCGCTGCTGCAACACCGGGTAGTTAGTAAACTATTCTGAAAAATTAAAAAAACAACTCAAAAGGTTCTCAATCAATTAGTGTAATTCAAATTCTTAAATATTAGTTTAAATGTTCAAAAAGACTTCTCTTCTCAATAATAAAATCTACTCTCAAATTGTCGCCGAACATTTTGGAAGATTTGTTGCGGAATAGCTCGGAACTCCTGAAATATTTCTTGTTGCAGTTGTGCGATTGACTCAAGCTGAGTTTTGTAGACTACAGATTTTAAGTGGCTCAGTAGTAGGAAATCTAACGGTGTCAAAGTTTGGAGATCTAGGAGCGATTCTATTTTTCTGATAGGAGTTGGGAAAAAAGTGTGCTAGTATTCAATAGCATTTTGTAAGAGCTTTCCAATGACGTATTACAAAGTGGGTGCTACCAATCAATTTTTTTTTGTTGGTGTACCTAGAACCCAAGAGTTGAATGAGTAAGGTTACCTTATGAATCACCATGATTTCCTCTCCATGTAGCGCAAACGCTTTCTTGAAAACCTATTTTAATTCCACAGATATAACACATTCTACGTTTTCGTATTGAAACCCTGTATACAACAATATGGATATATCTATCTAAATTGTACTGGTTTGATAGACACAAATATATATGAATGGAAAAAAAGTTTGCTACTATTGAATTGCATTTTGTAAAAGTTTTTCATTGAGGTATCACAAAATGGGTATTACCATTTGAAATTTTTCTGTTGGGGTACCTAGTGCTTAAGGGAACGAATGGGTAAGGTTACCTTATAAGTCATCACGATTCTCCATTTATGTTGTAGAAATATTTTCTTGTAAAGTTCAATACCTATTTTAATCCCGGAGACATTGTACTTTTTCAAACTGTCACCTTGTATATGTTCAGTATGTTATTTGTTACAACAAAGTGAATTTCCCTTCACTAAGGAAGGCGAAATATGTAACATAAGAATTTAGATATGCAACTTACGCACCCCAAGTAGCAATACTACAACTATATATTTTCAAAATACAGGGAGGTCCACCGAAAATGAAACAGTCGTGTTTTGTAACATTACACCTCAATTTTTCGAAAAACGTCCAAATGGGTCAGGGATATTTCCGTTCACCTATCTTCATCCCCAAAATTGGGGAAATTTTCACCCTAAAAATTTTAAATGATTCCGAGTATTAGTTCCCGCGGAAATGCAGTCCAAAGTTTCAGGGTATATGTTCTGGAGCATTTATGGAATGTTTAGACCGCATTAATTGACAATACCTTGGCGTAAACATGTTTTCTTCCTTACGTCAAAATAACGATGTACTTCGTAGTTGTTGTTTTCTTTGAACATTTAAAATGGTTTATTCGATTTCAGAAAGAGTTGAATGTGAATGAATGTGCTAGTAGAAACGATGAATTTTTCATCCAGCTATATGGGGATGAGCATGCGAATCGCAAGTATTTTGTGGAATTAATGATAAAATTTCGGGAGACGGGTTCTGGGCCACGTTGTTGTCGATCCTAGGTTGAGTATAAAGCAAATGGCTATTATATCGGATATTAATCGAACCAGTAGTCAACGAATTTTGAAAGACCAGGAACTTCGTCCCTACAGGGATCATTTGCTAAGAACTCAATGAAGAAGACCTTGACCACTGCTTGCAATTTTGTGAGACTATAAGTAAACGGGTGATAAATTATCCAAATTTTCTTTATAATGCTTCTTCTTCCGATGAATGCATAGAAGATTATTTGATACTGCAATAGAACGGAGTTCCTTCGCATTATGCACTGGTTATTCGGCAGTATTTGGATCTAAGGTTTTAGTGTCAATGGATTGGAGGAAGATTGCTATTTAGCGGCTCAGAACCGGCAAGGGCAATTTTAGTTGAACCTTTATTACTATGTAGACGCTGGTGGTGTTCATTTCGAAAAATTACTACCTTCGAATTTTGGACTGCATTTCCGCGAGACCTAATGCTCGGAATCCAAAAATAGAAACACTTTTGTCAAGCAAATTCATCGATCTTTCAAATGGTATACCTTCTGATAGCCCTTGCCATTTAAAACGTTTAGGGTAGAAGCCTCCACAGTTTTTGGGTAGTAGATGTCAACCTGTCAAATTGTTGTGTTGGGGCATGTTTTGAGTAATTTGGGTCTAGTTTCACAAAATATGCCTATTTAATTTTTGGAAGGCCACTCTGTATATTTCCAGCTTCGTTGGTTTTCATTTTGCAAAAAATAATATTCTATATTAAACTTTACGCAGGACTCTTGTTAACATTTGTGAAAATGATTTTTTGGTCATTCTCATTCATAGCAACTTCATTTATTACAGAAATTGATTTTCTTGAAAACTCCTTGATTGATGAGCTTTCCACACGAGGCTTTTCTGTACACTACTTTGTGGTAAACAAAATTTCTGAAACATTTCGAATATTTAGATACGACCAGAACGGCTGCGAAACTACTCTACATGGCATCGTATTTCTTGTGCATTACGACGTTGTTTTAGATTCCTGTAGGTTAGCATATTTGAAAACATTACTTTAGCTTACAATTTTTGTGAATGGTTGTTCTTCAGGATGTGAGATTATAATGTTTACTTCTACAAAGGGTAGGGTAACAATTACTTACCAGTACAGCCGTTAGATTCCAAAGAACACTTGCACAAACAACGAACAAACAGTTAGGGAAATTCATTCTGCATACAAATACGTTAGTGGTCGAAGTAGATCTACATGTAGTTGATTATTTTCATAGCAGAAAATGTTACGGTTCGTGAAAATAATTTAGATTTTATCTCTAGAAAATTACGTAGTTTGTTATAAATGTAATTATATTTTCTTATTGTATATATAATTCTACGAAACAACGTACAGATTTCATAAGATAGAAATAGATATAGTTCAATCTATCAATTTCCTATCAATAGAGGCACAGATAACGTAAACGTTTTAAGAGAAGAAACTGCGAAGAAGTCGATGTGTTCCACGCAATGTTCATCAATTTCACAAGCAGCATCTCTGATAAACCCAGAACATTGTCGCTTAACCTGGAAGTATTTCGGGAAGAACGGGAAGATGCTGGAGCACTTAAATTTATATTTTTACGACCTTTATGTCTTCGTCGGTATCACTGCTTGCAATTTTAATAGGGTAATTCCGGGATAGATGGTCACAGTTTTTACAAAACGGTGTAACACTTTCAATATTGAACATAACCCTCTTTATTATTTTCTAATGAACGTTCAAACTTCCACACAAAATAAACTCCCATTAAATTTGAAACAGAATGCAACATTGAACTACAAAAAAATATATATAAAAATGTATCTATGGCCATAGGCTTACAGTTTGTTTTCTTTGCCTTTTCCTTTTGCTTCTTTGTCAGGTAGCCTTCCACACGTTTGACAGTAGTTATTATATGACGTACAGGATTCATGTCACCAAAATCCACATTTTATACATTTTATCCAGTCTGCTTTCTGTTTTGTTTGGCAATAGTTTTCTCCACAACCCACATACTCATTTTCATTGAATTGATCACTTCCTGAATCGTCACTCTCCAATTCAATTTCATCTTCACTACTTGAAGAAGGAGAAAGCTCCTTCTTCCTTTTCTTCTTTTTTGAGCTGCTAGCCGCTTGTCTTCCTTTTTCCGTTCTCGTTCTTTAAACTCATTCCGATGGTTTGGTGACGTAAGAATGGGTGCCATTTGTTTCACCTGCTTTCTTACAGCAACTACTTTATCAGATGAGATGGGTGATAGATCAGCAAGGATTTTGGAAGGTGCTCTCTAGATGTACTTTGTTCGTGGTTCAATTTGAACACTAGTATCAGGTCGTTGAACTGGTGGTTCTGAAGAGCGGACGTTATTGGAGTATACAGCAACTTCGACGGGAGCTAATGCATAATCTGGTACCACTTCACGCTCTAATGGCATTATTTCTGTAGCCTTAAATCCAGAGACTGCATTGTGAACTGTTGCAGCTTTGCCCCAACACGCACTCACTAATTCGCCAAACTATAATCTCGTCAAACACCTACCAGGATGGTTTTTAGTCAAACACGACAGACCTCGTAATAATGTGCCGTTAAGGATTTAATAAAACTTCTATCTACGGGCTGCAGGAAATGTGTCGTGTGACTTGGCAAACAAAGCAACACTATGTCGTTGGAATCGGCAAATTCTAACATTTCTACTGAATTTACGTGAGAGAATGTCCATCGAGTACCATCAATACTTTCCCCATTGGTTTCCCTGGGATAAAATGGCCACACAACCATTGTAGGAAGAGTGTTGCATTTACGTAGGTAGATTTCTGCGATATCTAGAAGACAGATTCTGGGGGAAGTCCATCTTCCCACTCCTTCTTCTTATTTTGCGCTTCCATTATAAGAGTGGGAGGAAGAAAATTGTTACCTGCGTTACACCAGACTGTTAGAGTAATTGTTTCGCCTGTTTCTGTCGAAGTAATAAAGCTTTAGATCCTGCTAATACTTCATTAGGGCGATAGTTTAACTACAACCCCGTTTCATCGTTGTCATAAACATTACCTGGTTTATCAAACAGTTCGTGCTCCTCCATTATCTCCTGAAGTAAATTGAAGTGTTGGTCTACTTCTTCACGGTTCATCGAATTTATGCGGGCGAGGCATATACCTTCGGACTTTCGTATGCTTATTTGGGGATATCCATAAAGGAATAAACTGAGCCAGTCGTAACCACCCTTCTCAGTATCAGTGCTAAAAGATGCTTAATGTTGTTAAGTTGCACAGCAAATTGGTAAGCAATTGATCTTAAATTGGTCCTAGTTAAAGGAAATCCCCGCTTTTGCATTCTCAGTATATGGCGCACCAGTCTCTTCGTTAGCTTTACCAAAATCACTACTAGGACCCATGCTACCTTTTGCATGGTTTCCTGACTTCAATTTCTGCTGTAAAGTTTTCCTAGGAATATTAAATTCGATAGAAGCGTATCTAATGGATGCACCTTCAGTTCGAACGGTATTAATCTCATTCATTAAGTCTTGTTCTTGCCAATTTCCACGCCTCCCTACTAACTTTATTTTGTATGTATTAGGCATTTGTAATATAGGCGTTCCTGCTTTACTTTCACAGAAAACAGAAAATTGGTTTAAAAAACACGTTTAGATGCATGGCCATCTTTCCCGATCTTCCGAGAGAGATGGTCTACCCATGGGCGAAACACAGAATATGCTGTGTAATCGTAGTTTGAGTGTTTATGAAATGTCCTAAACACCAGTTGTAACAAGAATTTTGAAAAAAGACGCTACACGAAATATAAACCGGTTAGGTAAGCGAACTGCTGTTAAAAGTTTTTACTGTGCAATAAACAAATAACGCGTTTTTCTTACCTTTTTAATGTTTTGGTACACGCCACAACAACAAACGTAAAATACAATTTAGAGAGCACAACTGCACTGTACAACTACTGCCGTTTAAACTTGAGTCTAAAAATTTTTAACTATGGCCATCTCTTGCTATGGCCATCTATCCCGGAGTTACCCTAATTTGATTATTAGCGTCGCTTTCGCAAGGTCTCCAGGAAGATATTAACCATATTAGCATACTTTCGAAAACAAATGATTCTTACTGCAAAACAAATTTAACATGAATACTTACATCGTTAGTGGCCAACAGCACTCATTATAACGTTAAGATATTTAACAATATTCACGGAATAGATGGTCGGTCACCCGGTAATTTTAATTTAATCTTACCAAGATACTTTTATTATAATATTTTATAATATATATTATAATTATACCCAGTTTCAATAAAAAGTTGCATCGCCGGATTTTACTGCCAAGAAAGTTAAATGCGGCCCTGACCACAGGCTAACAAGCACCAACGCTATTTTTCAGAGATTACATGCTACCTGCTGACTGGTAATCGCATTTGAGTAGGGATTTAAACATTCCCTACTAATGTTTCGTCCTACTTTACTAGACCCATTCCCATTATTTTCGTATGGGCTACCCATCTCAGTCTGTGTATTTTAATTGTACAATATTTCTATCCAATTCTCTTGATTTTATAATGAGAAAATAGTATCTGCATGATTATTTCAAGGTATTTGCGATTTCTACGTATATCCCGCTATAAAGGGTTCCTAGGAGTAATAGTTTCAGGTAATAATAAGCCGCTGAAGGGTAGCACTGGTCACATGACTTTTCTTGTACTTCCGCTGTAAAAGTACCGCTCAGAAGATGTTATAACGCCACAAAAAGAAATTATTATTGCTGAATACTATCACACACATTCTGTACATTGAAAGTTTATACCACACAACGCATAATGACACGCCGAATAGAAGATATCCGTTAACCACAATATTAGCCGTTATCTTAATATGCAGAATCCGCAGATAAGCGTAAGCAACCGCAAATTCTCCTTTCTTGGGGAAGACGATTAAAAACCACATTATTGGTAACTAATTTCTCTATTTAATAGTTTGTTGTATTAACTTTTCTCTTGTTAAACTATACAATACGTATTTTAAATAATAATCACTGATTAATATTATAGTTAACAGATGATTTAGTTTTGTAAATGAATGCTTTATTTAAATTAGAATGCTGTAAGAACCTCGAATGCGTTAACAGATTAATATTTATTACTATTAGATTATAAAAATTATAGTCATATTTTCGAATCCTAAGCATGAGCACTGAAGTCATAAACAAACTCACACACCCAAAGCTCACAACGAGATACACCGACTGGGACACATTTGAAGAATACATAAACGGGAAAATCAACCTCAATTACGCATCAAAAATCCGACAGACCTAGATGCCGCTGTTCAGTATACTTTACTTGAATAATACAGCAAGCAGCGTGGCAGTCGACCCCCGAACAACAAACTGCAAACTCTATCAGCACTCCCCTATATATTCCACAACTCATCAGCGAAAAAAGACGAGCCAGAGGGGGATGGCAACGGTCACGCAACCTTGAAGATCTGCACTGCCTACTACAGAAGAATGTCGAGACAACTTACTGCAGCTCTCAAAGAAGCCCAAAACTCAACCTTTGAAACACTCATTCAGCAACTATTACCAGATGACCACAGCTTATGGAAAGCCACCTAGAGGTTGATAAGACCTACGCCTAATTCTCCGATAAGAAAACGCAACAACGAATGGGCTCGCGTCCGAACCAACACCGGGTAATTTAAATAATGATATCGAAAATTGCTTTGATGTACCTTGCAAGATGTCGCCACCAATAAGGCCCGTAAGCCCGGCAGAAGTTAAAGCTGAAATAACCAAGCTAAACCAACACAAAGCCCCGGGCTATGAACTAATAACCGGACAAATCCTGAAAATATTGCCCCGCAAAGCTGTCGTCCTTCTTACAACGATCTTTAACCGAATCCTAAGTCTCTGCTACTTTCCTACTACATGAAAATACGCAGAAATAATAATAATATACAAAAACGATAAACCCATTCATGAGACATCGTTATACAGACCTATAAGCCTATTGCCAATCCCCAGTAAAATATTTGAAAGGTTGCTACTCAAAAGAATACAAGATGACTATCAACTAACGCACCTACTATCTAATTACCATTTTTTTTTCGGTAAAACATGCCCACAACAAGCCCACAGAATAATCAACCAAATATGTAAGAGCATTGAGGAAAGGAAATACTACAACGGAGTATTCCTAGATGTGTCACAAGCATTCGACAAAGTATGGCACACAGGTCTACTCTACAAACATAAAAATATGATCAATAACAACTACTACCTCCTTCTGAAATCCTACCTCACTGATAGAAATTTCTCCGTAAAATACAACGAAGCACTTTACCCATATTACCCTATACTATCTGGCGTCCCACAGGGCAGTGTGCTTGGCCTCCTCCTCTACCTTATATACACCGCAGACCTTCCCGAAACTAATAACACCATAATCACTGCATTTACGGATGACGTTGTTATCCTATCTTCAGATAATAATCCAATAACATCATCTGAAAACATACAAACCCACTTAATCTGTTCGACGAATGGTACAGCAAATGGCGATTCAAAGTTAATCAATCCAAATCTGTTCAGGTAACCTTCACTACTGGTACTGAAATGTGTCCTCCTGTAACCATTAATAGAACCCCCGTGCCTGCAAAATCAGTTGTCAAATACCTAGGACTACACCTTGATCAACGCCTAACATGGCAGAAACACATACAGACGAAATGGAGACAACTAGACCTCAAGCTCAGACAAATGTATTGGCTAATGAGCAGAAAATTTAAACTATCAACTAAGAATAAAATCCTACTATATAAGACCGTGCTGAAACCCGTTTGGTCCTATGGCCTTCAACTTTGGGGGTGTGCCAAACCCACAAGGTTAAAAATAATACAAACATTTCAAAACAAAACACTTCGTGCAATTGTCAACGCACCATGGTACTTTAGCAATCGAATGCTGCACCAAGACCTACAAATCTCATACATCATGGAAGAAATTGCAACTGCCTCCACCAAATATCAGCACCGACTTGCAGGGCACCCAAACGACCTTATAGAAAACCTATACAGGGATGGACCGCACAACAGAACACTCAATATTAGGATTTTGATCCAATTTTGATCAAATTATAGCTCGCTTCTCATTGGTCAGTTTTATGAGGTGACAAGCAAGCTAGATTAGATTTTGTTAAAAAATTAGAACAGAAGTTGAGTTTCTATGGCAACGATAGCTTTTTTCCGTCCAGGTATAAAAAGAAAACTTCTGACTATAGCGTCACTTGCTAAAATTTCCGACGACAAAATGCTGCCAGTTTTCTAACCAAAAGTGTTTTGTTGTTAACAACTGTCAAAGTTTGAATAAAGTGATTAAAAGTTTGAAGTGCTTTACTTACCAAAGTTAATAAGTGAGATGATATTTGAAGATAATTATAATCACCAGTGCTCCGAATAATTATTAAAAATAAATAAAAATATAATTTGCTACGAGTAACGACGAATAAGTTCTTTGGTTATCTGCATCAACCGTTGGAATTACACAAAACAATTTGACCTCAAAAATCCAGGTAAGTTTCATTCTTTTAGAATAAAACAGTTTTGGTAACTTGAACTTAAATGAAATTTATTAACTTCTTTAAACACATAAAAACACATCACATGGGATATTTGAACTTATTTAAACTTTCTTAGGTTGACATAACCTTAACACACATTTGTCAACAAACTTAGGCCCTGCCCACAATTTTCAAAACTAGCTCTTAATACATTTTAAATTTAACATCGGAGCTGAAAATTATACGTGCTGACTCTACAAACATTTAAAACAGACTCCAATCGAAATTTGGTACAAAATCCCACTTTAAAATTAAAAATGTACCAATAGGTAACTAGATATTAATCTACTATATCTTCAGCTGTTTTCAAACATTATAAAATAGTTAATAATTGAAATACAACACAAAATTTCAACAAATAAACCTCAGAATCAACATCCTGAGAAAATTACAAAATTTTTAATATAAATTAAGCCACGGTTTACAACAAAAAATAAACACGTGTTAAAATTATCAAATTCAGACAAAATTCAATTAAAACTTCTCAAAATCATTTTAAACATAAACATAAATCATTAACAAAAGTACAGAAATACAAATACACCCTGCACAACTATTATACATAGAATAATTAAGTGAAAACAAAATTAACCTCAAAAATACAGAATCTTTTTAATTTTATAAATAAGTAATAAACAAAGTTATTCCAAACAACAAAACTGCTTCTATCCTTCCTTTACATAATACAAAATTGAATCAAAATTATCACAACTCCTTCAATACTAATAAATCTTGTAAATACAAATAAATCAGATGTCAAAACTGCAAAATTATAAAAATCTACATTCTAGGGCTTCCAACTTTACCCAGGACAACCCAAAACATCGTCTACACCACATATAGACGTCTCAACACCATTCCATAAGGAATATCCACCAACAACTTCACTTCGAAACCACATAAGGCACTACGTAGCACTTTCCGAAGATCGTAACTACCTCACAATCCAATCCGGTATACATTTGCTATTTTCGATCATTATAACTTTTCAAATAACAATCTTAACATGATAATCAAGCTAATTAAATACAATTTTAGGTAAAAAATGGACTTCTCCATCAAAAATAGTATCTTTTTACATATACGTTAATCATTACGAAGCAAAAATCACATCCTATAAGTGTTACGAAGTAAAATTAACATAGTATAAGTATAGTTTAGAATAATTATAATAATTTTAGGGTAAATAACATGGCAATATATATATACATACATATACAGGGTTTTAATGAATTGCAGGGACAAAATTCTAGGGCTTAAAGTATACATGAAAACAAACATTTTTGTTAATAAATGTATGGTCAAAAGTGTTTCCTTTCAGGGATAGAGCTTCCCAAAGATTCTTTAAGAAGCGCCTAAATGTAAGCAACTCAATTTACTACCTACTATTTGTTTCCATAACGACGGAAATTAATACAGGATAAATAAAGCCCTCTTTCGCATTTTTTAAATTCAAATTGAATTTGGACTTTATTTATCCTGTATTAATTTCCGTTGTTATGGAAACAAATAGTAGGTAGTAAATTGAGTGGCCCCTAAAAGTTTGTCCCTGCAATTCATTATGACCCTGTATATACAAACGAGACGTTACAAATAGCTACTTTGAAATACTCGCAGAAAATTACATTTTACGAAGCGTTAACTGCAGACAAACGAACAACTTGAAAGGCGCAAAAAGTGGAGATCGAATTACCACATCGTTAAAGTCCGATATTCTACTACCACCTCAGAAGAAATAAATAAACCACCCACTGCATACAAATAGGTACTTAAAGACACGAAAGGAAAATTTACTTGTTTAACGAGAGTTTTACCCGCAAAGCGCAATTTATGGAGATCGAACTTTCCAATCCTTAGTGGAATAACCACAATATCCATCATTCCATTAGGAACTCATAATAAACAAATTAATTGTCTTTATTTTACAAATACTTAACCATAAGGAAAGATGTGGATATTTAAATGTGAGGTTACATATTTTGCACAGCAAGTAGACATTGAACTTGCTCATTATTAGTGGAGTAACCTACAAATCCACCGATCTACTGGCGTAGCCGAACTTCCTCGTTATTAGTAATCTCATAATCCACAATTCGACTAACATCCCGTAATAAACTAAATGCTTCTATATTATACAAATGGCCACATTTAAACCATAAATAATTATGATTTTATATAAGAGTGGAGATCGAATTCACTCATCCTGATTGAAGTAACCCAAAAATACTAGTAACATTGTATAACAAACAAAATATTATTATACTATATACGATAGCTAAATTATAACTCTTGTTTAACTATTTAACTATGTTCTTATGTGTTCTAACTCGGATGATAAGGATGATATACGCATGATTAACATCCTAGTTAGAAGAGAAACGAAACATATCTGGAAAAGCAATATGGATTCATAAAGGGCAAATCCACTGTAGACCACATGGCAGTTATAAAAGAGTAAGTTGCCAGCGTAAGAGAAAGGGCCTACAAAAACAGGAGTGTATGTCTGCTTATAACATTGGACATAAAAAATGCCTTCAACTCATTAGCGCAAATACGAAGTATCATGAGTTGCCCTGTCCCGCAAGGCTCCATTCCAGGCCCGTTGTTGTAGAATATTAATTTCGACGAAGTGGTACGAACCGAAATGCCGGAATGCGTAGAAATTCTCTGCTGTGCGGATTACATAGTAGTATTAGTAACGGCCAAAAACGGTGAACTCCTTGAATTTCAATGCGGAAATAGCACTTCAAAGAATAGCAAACGGTAAAGAAAAAAGAAGTTAATCTTAGCTATGGACAAAATATAGATTATTAGCGTATACGGAAGAAACAAGGTAAAGGAAATCTAAACAGAAATTGTCCTAATTTTACTATAATAAACTGAACAAAATAGAATCGCTTAAAAATTATTATTCTGTCTAGCATCAAAATCTGTGAAACTTTCTGGCTCTAGTATTAGCGAAAAGATTTTGATGTAGAGAAATTGCTCTTTTGTTAGATTGTCACAAATATCTAGTAAAGCATGATTTATTAAAAATAACAATACCAACATTAAGTTATCCCCAAAGGTATCTACATCTTCCTCCATTTAACCTATCTTGTATCTCTCACGGTTTCCAAAAAACCAATGGTACGCATCTCCCATCTACCTTGGACAAAAAAAATAAAATTTGACGAAATAATCAAAAAGTGGAAACAAATACATGAATAAAGTTAGGATGGGCAGCATTCAACAACTGGAAAAGTGTACTGAAAGGCAAACTAGATCGAAACCCGAAAACCAAATTATTCAACCAAAATGTCTTACCGGTTCTTACCCATGCAGCGGATACTTAGAAATTAACGAACAAATCTAAACGCGAATTAGAAATAGGTGAAACAGCAATGGAAGGAGCAACGCTAGGTATAACCTTGAGGGACCGCAAATTAAACAAATGGATACGAGAAAAAACAGAAGTTCAAGATGTAATCGAGAGAATCATCATCATCATCATCATCATCTGACATGGAGCTGACTCGAAGGCCGATCCTGGATACGCCAGGCCCACCCCATGCCAGTAAGGTAGGGAGGAAGTGTCGGGATAGGGTAGGATCGGGTGGGGCATTGCACAACGTTAACATGTCTGCAATGCATACCGCAAGACACCGCTGATGCAACACCGGGTAGTTAGTAAACTACGCATCAATGGGTGTTGAGTACGTAGCCGAGACCGTTATGCTCGTAAGCAGTTGAACCTACTAACTTTGATAGCAAAGTTTCACAATGTTCTGATTTCACATTTATCTCGTCGTCTAAGGTTACATAGTGCACCTATCTTAGTTTCCTAGGAAGTAATAGCTTCTTAAGAGGTACTCCCTGACTGAGTTAAACTGCCCTTTATGCTATGAGACTTCTGAGCCTAATAGCCTGGGGATCTAGATTTAAAGTGTTCGGAGGTCTTATCTTATTAATTTGGAAGGTGAACAGAGTGCTCCTATCCTAGGTGCCTAATGACTAACGAACTACTGGAGATTTACCGCCCGGATTTCCATTCGGTTTCCATTGCGTTGGCCGTTTGCCTCGGGATTGAACGTTCGGCGTACGCCCATTCCTCCCATGTCTCTGTAGGCATGCCGGTGCTCTGTATGTCCCTCTCCAATAACGTCTTCCACGTAGAACACGGTCCTCCGGCCTTCTTTTCCTCCGGCTGCATGACTTAAGCTTGCTGTAGAGGCTGGCTG
>JABXWE010025037.1:0-13200 GCA_014611495.1 Limonius californicus
GTGGTGGTGGTTGTGGTAGTCGTAGTGGTAGTGGTAGTTGTAGTTGTGGTTGTAGTTGTAGTGGTAGTGGTAGTGGTAGTGGTAGTGGTAGTGGTAGTGGTAGTTGTAGTGGTAGTGGTAGTGGTAAAGTTAGTGGTAGTGGTAGTGTAGTAGTACGAGTAGGAGTAACTGTAGCGGTAGGGGTAGTGGTAGCAGTAGCAGTAGCAGTAGCAGTAGTAGTAGCAGTAGTAGTAGCAGTAGCAGTAGCAGTAGCATCAACAGTAGCAGTAGCAGTTGCAGTAGCAGCAGCAACAGCAGGAGCCGTAGCAGTAGCAGTAGCAGGACCAGTAGCAGCAGCAGCAGAAGCAGCATCAGCAGCAGCAGCTACAGCATCAGCATCAGCATCAGCATCAGCATCAGCATCAGCAGCAGCAGCAGCCGCAGGAGTAGTAGTAGTAGTAGTAGTAGTACATTCTAATGGCATTTTAGTTACATGCTGATTCCATCCCCTTCTTTTATTTCTTGTCCAGTTGACGTTTTGAAATGCAATCTAGTCGGGAATATGTCTTAACTTGTCTGTGACGCTATCAGTTAGGTTTGACTTGAATGCCTCAGACATTATTTCTCGTTAGCATTTCAATGACCATGTCGATCGTCAATTTCACCGATTGTAAGGTGTAATATCTGGCCCCCATCTGTCATCGAGAATTAAACTGTTGTTGATGCACCCATTCCACAAAACAAGAGATGCACAATTGATAAGCTTCCCAAATGTTCCCTGTTCTGTTGTTTATGAATTTGTGAGTGAACAGATTCAATAGAAGAAAATTTGAGCGAGGTGAGTCTTAAGAATGCTGACAGCAGATCACAAACAGAAGAGAATGATTGCTTCCGAGTTGACGACGTCCATGAAATTGTCACCGATCAGTTCAAGGAACAGACGGCGGAGATGTCCTACGCGGCGATCGACTCCCGATTTCAAAAATGATTAGATCTCAAAATAGTTCAAGACATAATTTCATTGTAAAAACAAGGATTTTGAGTTACATTAAATTGATATATGTGTATGACGAAACGATTCTTACTTACATAATGACGCTCGTACATACACATATTATACCAATTTGTACTTCTGGGTCGGATTTCATCCACTTCTCGCACACAACTACACATTTTTCTTGACTGAAAATTAAGCTTTCCAAAACAACGAACTGTATTTAAATTGGACAAACAACAAAAAAGTTATTTACATTTTAGTGAACTGATGTAAAAAACATTGAAACTTCGTATCTCCGTAACGGCACCGAATTTGAAAAAATATGACCCAGGTGATGAAGCAGTTAAATAACCTCGCCTACATGTGTTTTTTGCACATGTTTAAAATCTCCCTGTATATGGGAACAAATAATAACCTAACACTGCTGCAGCTAACATAACTCTTTGCAGTATCCCTCAGTATTCTTGATCACATATAAGGTCGCAGTTGTTATGTGCTGAGCTGTCATTCCAATTTTGCTTCTTTAATAAATTCACTGGATTAAATTCCGTTTCATCATAAGATAACCCACATGCAAAAAATCTAATATTGTTAGATTTAGCTTAATATTGCGGCCGCTTCATTTTTATAAAAACATGTTGTCGTATTCCAAATGTAATAAGATTTTAAGATACTGTGAAAGTTTATTCAATTTGTTTTTTGTTTATCCAACAATAATGTTAATGCCTTGAGTTGCGTAGAGCGGAAAACAGTGTAGAAAGAAGTTATGTATTACTGAACAGTGCTATTCTAAAAGAAATATTAATGTAGAATGAAAAATCAACAACGGTTGATCGTAAAAAAACTATATAGTATTTTTCTTTTTCTATTAAAATATTATATTTCACACTTCTTCGGATGAGTTTTCAAAACTAATGTTCAGTGGTGCGAGAACTAGAAAAAATTCGGCAATAAAATACATTACAACTACGTACCAAACACTATGATTGCTTATGAATGTCATTTTAAACCATCTAGAAGATATTAACAATCGACGCAGAACTGCATAAAAATGTTATTGCAAGAGATCAGGAAATGACCTTAAAATTGCCGTTTGTATATATTTCTCTATGAATCAATACGCTATAAAAAGTTAAGGCACCGTTTTCGATTACTAATTCTTGGATATACGATGCCATTAAAACACCGAATGGCCATCACTTTTGAAACAACAAAAACATGCCTTTAGAAGTTGCTAAGAAACATAGGCATAATATTTAAAAATAATATTTGACAGCAGTTAATCATAGATACACACAGCGATTAAGTGTTTTTCATTACGTCGTGTAATTGCAACGAGTGTTCCATAACTCTTGGGTGGCTGTATATAAAGCGCACGTCTATACAATATCAAACATCATAATTTATTATTTATTTGGCCAAAGTCAAATTCAATTTAAACTAAAACATACATTTCATGTTGAACAATTTTACAGTAATATGTTTACTAAGGAATGGGAAACAGTGATAGTGGACTCTTAGTCTGTTAGTCTCTATAGTCTACGAAGATCCGACAGTTTCAGTACCACTATCAACAATTAAATTTAAGCATAGGATCGATTTACGCTCGTCTTTCCAAGACCTTCAAATGCACCCATACAAACTTCAAAAGTGCCAAGAACTCTCAGGTTATTTAAAGAGATGTTATGTGTACATTTTTGTCCTAGGTTTTCTGTGCGTGTTAGGTGTGTGTTTTGTTGCATACCCTTCAGATTTTGGTGCGCGTCTTGACCTTGTGTGATTTTAAATATCTTTAGTTTCTGTCATGTAGGGAATTTTAAATATTTTTGAAAGTGTAGGTGTGTATTTTGATACTGAGGCGGGGGAGTTTCCTGTTGGGGAAATTTTTGGAGGACTTCCTTCCGGACTTTCGCGTGGTGTAGCTGTATGCTGGTGATGTGGTGAGGTTGATTTATATCTTCCAATATTTCGGATTAATTTAATCATCCTGCCCTAAAAGAGAGTTTATGCGTTATTGTATTTAATATTTTGGAGATACCATAAATTCTTGAGGGTTTTATACCCGATTATAATAAGCTACCAGTATCGTTCAGTTACGGGTCGCCGCATGGTTTGGTGTAGTGAAGCAAGCACTTGGGGCCGTATTTCTGAAGCTGCCCGTGGACCGCTTCCCTGTAGACGATCATCGTTTATTCGGGGTTCCTCGATGAGAGAAGAATTTTATTGTATCGGAAGCCGTACTCGTTCTTCCTGAGTTACCTGGCCGTTCCTGTAGACGCTGTCGTCTTCGTGAACCTGGGGAACGCTAGCCTTCGGAAATTGCTGTGATTCGTCCATTAGAACACATACAGAAGCACAGGTTAGCAATTATAAATTTGTTCTCTTCGATCTTGGAGCATCGTTAACTGAAAGACGCGGGGTCGTCCACGATATCTACCCGTGAATTGCCTAGAAGACGGTTTCCATGTCATTTTGTTTGTTCGAGTTTTGTGAATTAAAAATTTGTAGATTAACGTAATATTCCTGTTTAAATTGTATTTAGTAACGAATTATTCAGATCACTTACCTTCAGTCAGTGTATCTATCTTTTTATATCAATTTGTCGTACTTCAGTGTATCAACCATTGTAGCAGAAGTAATCACTTTATGTCTGTGGAAATCCATTATTTACATTTAGCTGTTAGCTGTAGGCATCACATTCATTTTTGCGTATTCTGCCGTAGTGTATATTGACCCGGCTGTTAGAGATTAGATGTTTGGGAAATATTTTTGGTTCTTTGCAATATTAAGAGTTATTTTATAAGGAAAGTATGCGGATTGAGGTTGTACTTTGTCGCGATTCGAATTCCCGGTAATGCGTCCCGGGTACTTAAACGCTGTATTGTACAAGGCCTTGCATAATTTTTCCCCAGCGTGCGGAATCTTCGGATAGCGGTAAATAAAATTCATATATTATTAACTTTGGAGTAGATCTGTAATTTCCTTTTTTTTTATCAGTCAATTAGGGAATAAATCCGCTAAACTATTTCTCCTTGTTTTCAAACGTCATACCTGTGAAACGTAATTTGGTTCCTACCATTCGAGGCACCTCGAATGCTTTTGTTATTCTCCCATAGTCTAATTCTTACGTGTCATATTGATTATATTGACGTTGTAAGTTTCTTTAACGCTGCAACTTGGGCTTCACCCAAGTGTGAATCAGATGATTTAATTAAATATAATTATCTACATGTTGTATAAATTGCTTTTGGTCATATCTTTGATATTTATGGTTATTGGATATATATACAGGGTGTATTAATATACATTGGATTGATATGGTATTGTATTTATTTGGTTATCGGTTTATATACCGGCTGTTCGCCTACTTTTGGTCAATATAACTATTTTCAGTATTTACTTGATTTGTTGAGTTTTATTGTGTCTTGTTTCCTTGTTTGCGTGTTTGTCGGAACCGTAGAGGTTCGTTCTGCGTGGTAAGAGTTTACCCTTATGTGGATTCGGTAAGGTAGGTCTGACTTATCGCTGCACGACGACTGGAGACGTAGAGTTCTGGCGCCCTTTGAAGATTGGAGTTTTAAGATCGTTTTCACCCATCCCGTGTCGCAGACTGAGAAAGCCGTGGTAAAAACACCGATACGTGCAGTGAGTTACCCGTGGATAGAATAATTCGGTGTTTCCAAATTTGTTACCAGAAAGCGTGTTGGTTTTGTCAATTTGTCCTGCTGTTCCCCGTGGGGATTTGTGCGCAGGTTTTTGATAACAGAGAGTTACACATTGCCAGTGGTTTCACGAAAATCTTAATAATGATGAAGTTTTGAATAAGAAGGGCAGAAACAGCTTACGATTTTTTGGCATTCAGGAAAGCGAAAGCAACAATAAAAATCTCTAGAATCGTTTTATCAACCTGTGCTTCGAAAAACTTAGTTTACAAATAGACCCTAATTGCTTAGACTGCTGGTATAAGATAGGCAAGAAGAATATCAACTTCCCGCATGCAGTTATCAAGTTCGGAGTTCTAAATACAGGCGCGCTACATACAATTAACAAAAACAGCTTAAAGGGAGTCACACCAAAATTAGTGAAGACCTCACCCAACAGAAATATCAGCTATTAAAGTCAGTCCAATCTAAGTTAAGCAACAACAAAGTTTGGACTCATGATGGAAAAATCTACACCAAATACAATGGTGAGATTTACAAATTTTTTCTGGAATTATCTATATGCGCTAAACGATGTTGATCGAACTGCCAATGACTTTGTTGAAAATTTAATTACATTATTAAAATGAAATAGTAAAACAGTAACACAAAAAAACGAGAAAAATTTAACGGTAAGGCAGAAATTGCCGACACCTGGAATAATTTATATAAACTATTAAAAAATGAATAGGGATACTGTAATATAAAACATATACGATTGTATTTGGAGGCTAATGGTCGTGTATTGTTGGTAATTAGAACAAGCGGCAATCTTTGATGTTAAAAATCAAAAAGCAATCGAATCCAGTTGAATTTGTTTAACCGTATTGGTGTCAAGCCGAGTTTGTGTGTTTGATTGAATAATCCTTCCTGTTTTAATAAGATCTTTGTTCATTTTTTTAAATCGTGTTTTACATTTGTGTTCTTAACAAACAACCACAATGCAGGGAAACCATTTAACAATAGAACAACGAAATTTAGCCGTTGCTATGCGCCAAAGAGGAGATCGCCAGGTCGATATTGCTGATATGTTAGGAACCACGCAGAGCATAATTTCACATGCCCTTTCGCGCCTTAGAGAAACAGGTACGACTGCAAGAAGGCCTGGAAGTGGATCTTTTAGCATCACAACACTTCGTGAGGATAGACTTCTGGTAATTAATGCAAGCGTGCAATCCTTTTCAACTGCTCGACATCTACAGCAAGTGCTGCAGAATGCCACAGGAAATCGGGTCTCCGACCAAATTGTGAGAAATCGATTGTTTGAGGTAGGACTTACCTCATACCGCCCCCTGAGATGTCCTGAAAGAACTGTGGCTCAACGAAGACAGTGGGTGGAATGGTCAAGACGTAGGCTTCAAGAAGCGACAATGTGGGATGATATACTGTTTTCGGACGAGTCCAGATATTGTCACAGCAATGATAACTGGCATCAAAAAGTATATCGTAGTGCTGGGCATCGTACCTTACCTCAGTACACCCAACCAGTCGTTGGCTTTGGTGGTGGTGGTCTTATGGTGTGGGCTGGAATTTCTTTAGGGTGGCGTACTGACCTCCATATTTTAAATGGTACACTCACCGGCCAACGTTATGCCCAAGCGATCATTGTGAACCATGTTCTGAACAGCTACAACGCTGTTGGACGAGAATATTTTGTTTTTCTTGATGACAACCCAAGGCCGCATCGTGCTCGGGTTGTTTTAGAAAAGCTTCGAGATGAGGAAATAAACCATATTACTCTTCCTCCGCTATTTCCAGACCTCAACCCCAATCCCAATCAACCCCAATCGAGCGTGCATGGGACCTTTTGCAGAGACAGCTGGATCATCATAATCCAAGGCCTACTACTGTGCAACAGCTAAGGGATGTATTGCCGGTACTGTGACATCAAATTCCACAAGAAATTATTGATAATCGTATTAAGGGTATGTCAGCAAGGTGCAGAGCAGTTATTACTGCCAAAGGAGGTGCCGCGCGGTATTAGAATTTAATAAATTTTAGTTAAGTGAAAGAGGACAATATCGATTTTCATTATAATATTGTTAAGTTTCTACTTTAAACGTACTTTTGTTGTAATTTTTATGTTCATTACTAAAAAGACGTTACATTTTGTTGTTTTGGTAGTTTTCTATTATAAATGCAATTGGCGTTACTTTTAAGTGTCTTACACTGCAATATCCCTATTCATTTTTGAGTAGTTTATTACTGTTGGTAAACATTTAGCACCAAAGATATCAAAACCTCTCAGTACACCTCCTAAAAAAAGTTTATTGGTCATTCAATATTTTTCTTTCCAACTGATATAAATGAAACAATACAAATAATTAAATCTTTGAAATTAAACAAAACTCCGGGGATTAATTCAATAAGATCTGAAATGTTAAAACATATTCATATGGAAATGGAAAGTCCTCTGGGTGTTATCTTTTCAACAAAATATTTAAATCCAATGTGGTTCCCCCAACATTTAAAGTAGCTACAGCTTTATAAAAATGGTGATGTAACCGCCCCCTCCAATTATACACCTGTTTCATTAACTACACACTTAACCAAAATACTAGAAAAGTAATGTAAATCATAAAATGCGGTAACACACAGTATTTTTTCAAAACATCAATTTGTGATGGTTTTCGAGTAGAGTTATCAACAGAAGATGCTATTTGTGAACTAACCTCTGAAATTTATAAAGCTCTTAACGAAAACGACCCTGTATTGTGTACATCTTTGATTTTGCTAAGCCTTCCCATACCGTCAACCACGAACAGCTACTAGAGGTGCTCCATGATCTGGGTTTTAGGGAAATCTCGTATGAAATCACGTAAAGTTACTTAAATAATACAAGATAACACAATTTGTTAAAATAGACTCCGTTTTAAGTGGGAGAAAAAGTGGTTCAGTATGGAGGTTCTCAGGGTACAGTTTTTGGGCCAATACTTTTTACACTGTATGTAAATGACATACTGGAAATATAAAGCCTAGGCAAAATCATTAGCTTCCCAGATGACATTGTGATTTTTTATTAAAGTACTTCTTGGTCACGCTTAAAGCATTGTACCGAATCAAACATTAACAAGGTAATTGGTGCATTATAGCACAGGTTAGTAACAATAAATTTTGAAAAAATTAAATTTATACCGTTTGGATGTTAGAGCAACTCATTGCCATATTATCAATATATAACTGTCATTAATCGTAATAATTTAATCTAAGTATGTTCAAAATAAAAATATTTAGGTATTATTTATTGTAGATGCTCATCTGAAATGGAATTTTCATATGAAATTTATATAAAATAATCTTAGATCAATGCTCTATAGATTTAAATACCTGAACATGTTTCTGAATTTATTGGAAATAATAGTTAATTATCTTTAGTAGAATCTCCTTTAACTTATGGTATACTTGACTGGGGAAATGATACTGGCAGTTACTTAAACAAATATTTGAAACACAATTATTTTTTAAATTAAGATCAATAGAAAAGTACATATCCAACCGATGTACTTGTATATCAAGATACTAAATTCTTAGATATATATTTATATATTTTAAAGTCGCAATGAACAATACCAAATTCAAAATGTTTCTGAATATGTTCACCACGATTTCTCTACGAGGAATAAAATGAAACTTATATTTAAAAACTATCTCTTCCGTAAAAAGCATAGGACTAAATATTTTAGTTATATTGTTCCTAGATATTTTAATGTACTGCTTAGGAGTTAAAAATATGAAACTGGATTCAAAAGGAATCTTAAAAATTATTTAACACGCTGTTGGTTTTATCTATTGATAAATTTAAAAACATAAAGAGGTATATGCTCTTGAATGAAACTTTATATAAATTTATATATCAAAACATCTTATGACGACGCAAGGTTCCATATAACTGTGTATATAAATTGTCAAAACATACGCACGTGGAGCATTGAAAACCTGCATTATTTCCACGAAACTGCTTTACAAAAAAATTGGAGCGTGGATAGCCTCCAGAAAGAGAATCATCAATCCAATCTTTTGACGGAAATCGAAACGGAGAAAACAGTTGCAATAATATTCTTGAACCGTTTATAAACCAACTTCACGATAACCGATTTCAAGATGGCTGTTTCCAATGTTGCACAAACTACACTGGAATATCTGCAAGAATTCTGCGATAACAGACTGATTACTAAAGAGCGATTTTCTTCAAGATCGTGTGATTTGTCTCCTTTGGGCTACTTTAGGTTTCCAATTTTAAAAATTCAATTTATAAAATTCCAGTGCACACCATAGACGAATAAAGAGACAACTTTACCAGATAATATCAACGAATTAATAAAAATATGCTGATACATGCTTTCAGAAACATGAAACGCGGGATCAATTTATGTTTAAATGTTGTAGGTCAACATTTTCAGCATATGATGTAATAACTTTGAAGACTGTGTTCTTCAATGTTTTCTATCCTTATATAATTTATTTTATTGATTATAACTACATTATCACATTTTAAATATAAATGTCAATCTTCTTGGAAAAATATCGCTTCAAATGCAATTTCAAGTAACGCTTCGCTCATTTTTTATTGATCACAAACCATAAATAAATCGATATTACTGTTAGTTTTCTTTTTTTTTATCTAACGGCACCATTGTGCCTACAGTTAAAACTAGTCTTTAAAGACTAACCATTAATTTACGCCTCACAAATCTTAAAACTATGTACTTATCTACTTGGGTCTGTCCTTTGACGTATTCTAGATTTTTCTGAGCTATTTGCACTTCACTCACGCACTGTGCTCTGCTTTTATACACAACACACTACACAAGATCAGCTGGTTTTCTCCTCTTTAATCTTCGGACATGATGTTGGTTGTCCAGCAGTTGAAGAACCTCTGCATTTACGTGAAGGTGAAGCCTAGCTTCATGCCTTCCAGCAAACCATTTAATTTCTTCTTTAACGGTTGGGATCCGAAGGTCTCTATGAAGATCGGAGTTTCGAATGTACCAGGGGGCATTCACTATATTTCGTAACACTTTATTCTGAAAGTTTGAATACACTTAATATTAGAATCACTGGCTGTATACCGTAAAGCCAAACTGGCTTCAAGATCTGATTGTAAATCAGTACTTTATTGGAGATTGAAAGTTTGGAATTTCTTCCAATCAGCCAATAGTGCTGTCTATATTTTAGTCCTAATTCCGCTTTTTTCTTGTAACGAAGTTCCGGCCTACAAGATGTAAATTTTGTTTAATAAAATTATATGTAGGTTAATTCAGTGTTAGAGCGCGGGTGTCGTTACCAGTACAGCAGCCGATCGCTTTCCCCCAGCGGATCTCCGTTCGATCGAGCTCCGCCGAACTTTAATCAACAGGCAGCCCGGGTATAAAAGCGGACGCTCCGGCCAAAAATTTAATTCCCAGAGAGATTTTCCCAGGACCACTTCCTGAATCTTCCTGAACCTTCTTAAACCTGTAAAACGTGGAGTAGTGCTCTGCGCGGACCAGATTTTTCCCTTAGTTAAAGCGCGGAGTTGTTCTCTGTGAAGAAACTAAATCCGATCCGACCTCCGTAGCCGAAACGCGGAGTCATACTCTGTGAAGAAGCTAGTTCCCGTCCAGAAATACGTGGAGGTGTCCTACACGGAATTTCTATTTCTCCGAATTATTAATCATTTTCCTGCCGAAGGCTATCTTAAAATAAATTTTATTTTAACAGGTACCCGAGCCGAGTGAAACCAGATCTACGAGTAATTATTTTATTTGTCTCTGAAACTTCATTTAAATTAAACTACTAAACTTGCCAGACACCGTTTCATAAATATTAATTTAAATCCCAGAATTTTAGGTAGACAACGGACGAGTCCAGACACCTGATCTTTTTGCAGAACTATATTTTCATTAGTTTCGTAACTTTGTGCGAAATTAGGTCAATTTAGTTTGACCTAGTTACAGGAATTTTATTTTAACCTGACTTACCTGTATTTATGTAAATAATTTCCAGTACATCCAAGGAGGCAAGGAGAATCCGTGGCTCCCAGATCACCCGGTCACAGGAACTGTACATTGTTGTTTAATAATAAAAATCTTACTTTGTTACATCTAGGAAACGAGTACGTAACGGCAGACATCTTGACCCGGTCAGGCCGAACTACAGCTGTCAAACTGATCCAGGGCAGCCAATTCAACATCACCAGACCTTCCCAGAATTCGTTTAAATTTGTTTTATATACAGTATAGGGCATAATTAATTTTAATTTTCAAATAATACACATTTTATTTAGTTTTATGTCTTATAGGCAATAAAAGCTTAATTATAGTTATTTCTTGTGTACAGTTTCTTGTGTTACAGTATTAGAACCTTGGCTTATGAGCTACCTGGGGAATTAATTCTATTACGAGCCGATAGAATTATTCCATTCTTATTTACATGCTCTTTCCACCAAGTTTGGCGTCCAGAGTCATGCCTAGGTACTTGGCGTTGTTCTCATAAGGTACAATGGTGCCATTTATATCTAGAGCCGGTGGGCCTTTTAATAGTTTGTTTGTAAAGTTGATATGGATAGATTTCTGCTCGTTTAACTTTATCTTCCATTGTTTAGTCCAGTCAAGTATTGCATTGCTGGCTATTTGTAATCTTTCAGTGGATAAATCTTGACCTTTCTCTACTGCTAGTAGTGCGGTGTCATCTGCAAACATAGCCACTGCAGCTCCTTCCGTTCTTGGTATATCGCTAGTATATAACAGATAAAGGATAGGCCCCAGCACGCTACCTGGAGGCACTCCCGCTCTTATTTCAGATCCGAGTATTCGTCTTCTTGTTTGACTCTGAAGAGTCTGTCCGAGATGTATGATGTTAATGTCTCTACATATCGCTTTGGGAGCATTTTGTTTAATTTATGTATCAAACCTTCGTGCCATACTTTGTCGAAGGCTTGTGCAACGTCTAGGAAGACTACAGAGCATACTTGTTTTTCTCCAAGGCACATTCGATGATATCGGTTATTCTATGCACCTGGTCTATGGCTGAGTGCTATTGCCTGAATCCAAATTAAAAACCTGGGATTAGGTTATTATCTTCTATTATTGGCCGCAGCCTTTTGAGCAGTAGTTTTTCAAAGAGTTTTAAGACTATTGGCAGTAGAGAAATCGGTCTATAGGATTTGACATCATTGAGTTGTTTTCCTGGTTTTAACAGCATGCTTACTTCCGCAACTTTTCAGCACGCAGGGACATGTTTCAATCTGAAGACTGAGTTGAATAGGTAGGTAAGCATTACTATGCCCTTTCTAGGCAGATGCTTTAAAATCTCTCCAGTGATTAGATCGAATCCTGGTGCTTTCTTTGGATTCAGATTAGTTCTTATCTCCTCAGCTACTTCTCTTGAGGTAATTGGTGTGATATTTTCGGATCTTGGGCTGTCAATATTATTCATAGGGTGATTGATATGCCCTTGATTGGGAGTGAATACTTCAGCCAGGTGTTGGGCAAACAAATCTGCTTTTTGCTTATTCTCTCTGGCCCATGGTCTATGGTTGCTTCTAATAGGAGGAATGGAGGTCACGGGTCTCTTGATCTTCTTGGTTGCCTTCCAGAGTGAGTAATCGGTTTCTTCATATGCTGATAATTCTTGTAGATAGGAGTTTACAGATTCTGCTTTAAGCTTTTGGATTTCTCTTCTGAGCTTTTGAGTTTTGTTTCTGAGTATGGTTTTGTCTGCAGGATCTCTCGATTGCTGCCATCTTCTTCTAGCTCTTCGTTTTTCTCTGACAAGTTCTCGAATCTCAGCTGGGTAGTTTATACCTTTGGTTATGTGTGTAATCGCTTTGGTGTTTCTATATGTCGCTGTTTGGACAAGCCTGGTGAAGCTTTCAGCTTCTTTTTCTAGTTGTTCAGTAGTTCTAAGGCTGATATTCAGGTTGATGTTGTTCTGAAGGTCGATATTAAAGCTTACCCAGTCAGTAGTTTTGTTAGTAAGGGTGGTTTTAGCTACCCTTTTTATTATCTTTTCACTCAGTGTTAATATGACGGTTGAATGATCAGAGTCCAAGTCAAAACTCTCTTCAACTTCTATGAAGTTGAGTGATACCTTTCTCGTGATAAAAAAGTCAAGTAGGTCAGGGATTTTATCAATATCCGTAGGCCAGTAGGTAGGCTTACTTGTTGAGTGAGGATTGCAATTCATTTCTTGAACTGCTTTCCTTAATTCTTTTCCTTTGGTTGTTGTTAACCTAGATTCCCAGTCTATATGTTTAGAGTTGAAATCCCCCCAACAATGAATCTTTCTCCTAAGTGTTTCAGGAGAGTCAGGTAGTCTTCCTTTTTAAGGTTATGTCTTGACGAACAGTAAACAGCTACTGTTAATTGAATATCCTCTCTTTGCAGGTGACATTCTTCAAAGTGATTGATTGTTTCTCTTATGACGATTGCATTACCACCCTTGGCTTGGTTGTCTGGGTGGATAGTGTGATATGTTTTGTATCCTCTTATTTTAAGGTATCACTGATTTGTCATGTGTGTCTCGGAAATGAGGCAGACATCT
>JABXWE010025038.1:0-17236 GCA_014611495.1 Limonius californicus
CGGCATTTTAAAAACGTATCAATTAATTTTAAATTAACAATTATAATCTTCAATAATACAATTGTTATTAACAAGCACTGACAACTAAATTGCATTGATTGACGTTTGACTACTAGATTAAAGTTTAATTGTTTCTTTTGTGTCTACCGCTACTTGATATTGGACAAAAATAACATCGAGTGTAAAACATTCATGCGCTACTAGATTAAAATGTTAGTTTGCTTTTTGATGGGGAAAGAAAATTTTTAAGAAAAACGAAATACTATCGTAAAATGAATGTTTTTAGGATCTCAATAATAAAAAAAAAATGATGGCGTTCCATTTAAAAAAAAAGTTGAAAGTCGCCATTTTGAAATAATTCGTCCAATTGAAAATCTGATATCACCATCGTGTAGAGAATGTCCTGAAAGATATTACTGTCAAATATTTTGAAAGTAGTACCCATAGTGTGGCTAAAAAAAATAAGGCGCTTACTCTGAAACAGGCTGTATAATATATGAAATAAGAGAAAACATGTATAATATATTCACTATTGTTATCAATTCCTCTAAATAATTAAAAGTAGTAAAAATTCTCCTATTACTTAGTGCACCAAAAATATCTTTTTTAAATTAATTAAAGATCTACATACCTTGACTAGCATACATGTGGAAAACATTGCAGTAGTGAGGTAAATGTCGGCCATGTTCGCTAACTTCCCGCTGCAGCAGCCCCAGCAACGCTAACAAAATGTGGTCACTAAGAGTAGCAGCGGGGTCAGGATTATTTATGCTAGGCGGTGAGGGACAAGGGCCATCATTTAAAGAAAAGTGGGCTAACAATACTATGATTTTCATGAATGCGGACCTCACTTCGTTACTGGGACAACTGAGGAGGTATTCACAAAATCTATGTGGGTAGCTAAAGAGCATCTGGTGTGCAAACCAGGAGCGGATGGACGAAGCTGCTCGAAGATGTAAACATAATACGTCACACCTTCAACGTGGAAAAACAAACGTTACACAATATCTAAAGCAGAAGAAAATCGATTTACCATTCCATAGCTGGTCCACGTAGATTCTTCTTAGTGTGCCAACCGGTATGGAAAAGGAACTTACTAGCTAACTGCATGCTTAACATTGAAAGCTGCTCGGCTTCACTGCTTAGAGATTGATTGATTCGGGATCCCGTTGGGGCGGTACACGTAACCAGTTTTCGTATAAAACTGAAGTATTCTACTGAAAACTGACTACGGTGGTGCAGGAACTTGATGTTTTGTTTTCGGATGCTGTTTTCAATTGCTATTGGCATCTTTATATGGGTTTCTTTCTTTTCAGCTGGAAAAAGGGGTTTTTATTATGCAAAAGAAAAACAGTAAACAAATATATAAGATGATTGTGAAGAAACCATCGAGCAATGTAATACTTTTTATTCAACAAATAATCATGTGTATGTCTTATAGTATTATAGTGAATTACATCTATTAGTTTCTGTAAAATTCAATTATATCAAGAGCATTTAATTTTCTTTGGCAAAGTTTACAACATAGGGATCCCAACACAAGATACTTTTATAATATTCTGAATAAAAGTTATGACTCATAACAATCGAAACTCTTACGAATAATTCAAGTTAAGACAAATAAAACGGTGTGAACATGTCCAAATTGCATTCAAAATACAATAACCTGATCAGCATCAAGAAATCTTGATTATAAATTGTAAAACTAGATTTAAAATTGTTTAATTTAATGAACATGGTTAAATTTCCGAAAGGTCTCTCTCCTTCCAGTTTCTCTAAAAAAACCCTAAACGGCAACTCATAAAACAGAATAACAAGTAAAATAACACTCAAATGTTTCAAAATTGGAACTTTTTGAAAAAAACAACTATGATTCCAAAGGTTCTCCTCCGTTTATTTATAAATTCCACCTTAAATGGATTTAGTTTTAGTTGCCAAAAGACGCAGTAACCAATTTATTTTGTGGTATATTATACGCATTGGCATTTACATTGCATTCCAGCATTTAGATAGGTGACACCAATTCCTAAAAGGACATGGTGACAAAACATAATCGACTGTGGATGTAAAAAGTTACATTTATAATTGTAAATTGTCGAGACAATTTAGGATGCCCTTGCGTTTACTTTAATTAGGATTTTTTTTTTTAATTTTGTAAGTGTTGTTTCACACACATATTTTAAAAAATAAGATATTCCCATTTTATAAAATGTTGATAATAATAATTTTTAAACTGTATATGCGCACTACTGATCCACTGAAAAAATGAGATCCTTCTGACAAATGGAATGTCGCAACTTCAAAAATAATTGCTCATAATTAATAGAATAGATTGTATATAAGTCACTGCACTGTAGATAAATAAATGTGCGATTCAAATCATTTGTAATCTATAAAAACTTAATATAGACAGAATTGGGTAATAATGTATAAAATATATTCTTTGAGGCTTTCGCAGGTTCTCGGACTGTCAATATTACAATTTACTTTCGGCCCAAACCCCTTTCGTCATTTGGGAACTACGCCCAGCATTATCAGGTAAGGACCGACCTGTAGCTTGTCAGCCTTTACAAGCATTTGCTCTAGAAGTTTGAGCAATATTTGTTTGTAAGTCCTGTCTGCCTAAACAGGGCAATGTGCTTGGATTATTTAAACCTTGGGGCGGACAAGGATTTGATGTTAATGTATTTTGTTTGCCAGGACAATAATACTTAATCGGCTTATGCCTGTTAGCTGTTTATGAACCCATACAAACTGCAAGCATCTTCAGAGTGAATAGAACACTGTGTGTTTGCGCAGACAAGCTACAGGTCGGTCCTTACCTGATAATGCTGGCTGTAGTTCCCAAATGACAACGCGGTCTGTGGCGAAAGTAAACTGTAATATTGACAATGATGTATAAACTAATGTTTTTGACATTACATAAATAAGGATGTATAATATGTAACCTATACACAATATGTAAATTGCTACAGATTACACACTTTCTGTATAATTTATTTGTAGAACAATACATAAAATAGGTTTCATGGATAAAAACATTGTTTTGGACATGACCAGACATTGTAACATTCGCCTAAAATAATAGAAACCAAATAATACAACACACAAGAGGCAAAAATTATAAGGAAATAAAAGAAAGCTTTTAACAGGAAACAATGGAAGGATGCGATAAACCAGTCACGGGACTGAAAACTAAAGAAGAAAACCTTTACATGAATGGAAAGGTAAAAACAAACAAAAACCAATCAATAAGTGTCAAATATACAGTACATATCGTTGATTTTGTTACAACCATTGTATTATATAGCCAATAAACCTAAAGTTTCTAAAATACTTAATATTTACTATCTGTCCCAGGATTCTTGCTCCTGACGTCATCTGCATATGAAGTAATCAAAGAAATAGCTGTTTAGCACTTTTGCATTTGTTACCGTGTGATAGACAGAGAAAACAACAGAAATTGATTTCTGCTATCGCGCCAGTTAAGTTACGACGTGTGCCTAACAGGCCCGGCAATACATACGAGTGAAACAAAGTTTGGTCGGCCGCCAACCGTCTTATGAAATTGATTTTTAATTTGATTTCGTGTTTGGTCAAATTGTACCGATTGTTTATTTTGTGGTTGCAAGTGGATTTTTGCTGTTTTCCTGGCCTTCATTAGAAGTACAAACAGTTCTTTTCAGAACTCTTTGTGTTTACAAGCGTTTTTCCTATCAGGTATGCAGTCGGCTTCGTAAATTTCTTGGTTAGGTTATGCACAAATGTTTGTTTTTAGCAGCAGTTTTGAAGTCCTTACAGCAATGCCCGACAAACGTTTAAATTCTCAAGTCCAAGCAATGATTATTTTGCTTTTAGAGTACTTTGAAGCAGAGAACGTAAATGGCGGGCCACTGTTACCACTAACTGCAGTTCATGAAGTAAGTAAGTAAAGCTATTCATATTACGTAATATTAAATAAATCTAAATTTTAGAGAGTAGCAAATGCATTAAAAATCAGCGAGGCAAGTGTTACAAGGATTAAGCAGCGAAGTAAAAGAAATCCGATTTTGTCTAGTCCAGGAAAGTCAAGGCCTGGTGTTAAAATTTATTTGTAAACGTCGTTAATTGTTTTTTACATTTATTATACTGTAGTAACCAAAATTAGCAAAAATATTTAATTTACATTACTTTAAGCTCTTTGTTGTATCACCTTTTTTAATATTTTGTTCAAAAATTGTTATGAATGTTAGGCTCATTGGTTTGTTCAGTAGTGTATTAGATAAATTGTTTTCATCTAGTTGATTTATTCCTAATAGTAATATGCAAGTAATTGAAAATTGCTTTTTGCCATTAACTATTTGACGTGGGCAAAAGTATGCCTCAACAATAAAAGCTATTTGTGCTGTAGTATAAACCATTTTTAATAAAAATACTAAGATAATTAATGTAATACTACTGACAGTTCATAAATTTGACAATTCCATAAATTTTATTTTTATTAATCAAAGACATGGCTTCAATTTCCTTGGATAACTGGAGCTGAAATGTAAATGATCACAGAGTACCTAAGACTGAGGTTCATCATTTCAATACATTGTGCAAAGTTATAAAACCTAACCTCACTTTTTGACTTTGACAACTGACCGGAAGTTTCATTATTATAGTTGTTAAATTACCAACTTTGTAGTTAATCTTAACTCATACACATCCGCGTGTGACGTCAGGAGCAAGAATCCTGGGACAGATAGTATGTTATTCCTGACAACTCCACAACTGTTTGGAAAACTTTGCAAATCAAATTATTCTTGGCCAAGAAGTAAATGTGCAACAATTTAAATTATCTTCTTTTTAGATAGTTTTTCAATAAACGATTTTCACAGTGAAATGTTATTAATGTTATTAGGCATTGATATTTTACTACATAGACTTTTTAGTTTTTAGTACAATTTACAAATGTCATTTGTTTATTTTGTATGCTATTTTAATGTAACTGCTTTTACATTTCGAATCTGTATCTAAAACCATACCCGCAGAGCAGTTTTGGCTTCTTCTCTAACAGCCACCCTATACAGGGTGATTGGTTTTTCAATAGCGGGCCTATATCTTTAATAACATTAGAGATATAAGAAAAACTTTTTTAGTTCCACTTAATCTATAACACAGCGAAAATTCTAATCCAGCTGTAGTTTTGCACACACTTTTATTTAAGCATTATAAATAAGGTAAAAAAACTCCCAATCGATATCGTACCGGCTTCGCGTAATTTTTCAAGGTCAAAGACCACGATAGTTGGTTTTTTTGCAGATATCTTGCTTCCTGCTAGTTGGACAACAATTATTGTTATATAAACATTGTGCAGTTGGATAATTCATATATAAATTCACAATAATTTTCACGTTATGTGGCCCACAAAGCATCCATTGCATCAAATAAAGCATAAGCAATGCATTTGTTTCCACCCCACCTTCGAGGTAGAATATAAAATGTATTTTTTTCTTTAAGTACTTTCTCCGTTACTTGCACAATTGGCATATAGACGACAAACAACTTATTGTTCATAAATTGTCAAAAACTGCATTAAACAATGCAGTGTGACAATATTGTTAGGTCTGAAATAGTAGACGATCATGGCCAACGCTTGTGATTTTATTATTTGAGTATTATTGTCTTATTAGAATGCGAATCCTGATTTTTGAAACATTATATATTATATATTAAGCCTATTGATCCCCGTTGCGGGCAAAGGCCTCCCCCATTGTCTTCCAGATTTTTCTGTTTTCTGCAGTTTGTTTCCAGTCCGAACCTCCATGTCTTAGAATTTCGTCTACCCATCTGGTTGAGGGTCTTCCTTGTTTTCGATCTCCGGAGGGCTTCCAATCGGTTAACAGTTTTGTCCATCTTTCATCTGTCATTCTTGATATGTGGCCGGACCAATTCCATATTAAAGTTCTACATTTTGCAACCACGTCTTCTGTATGTGTTCTTCTCCTAATCTCTGTTACCGGAATTCTGTCTAGTTGTTTAACATTGAGCAAGAATCTTTCCATTTTTGTTTGCATTACTCTACGTTTTTGTTGAAGGTTTTTATTGAGGGGACCACGTTTGGGCACCGTATGTTACATCTTCCTTTTTAAATACATTGGGATGTTATTTTTAAAGATATGTTTTAGTGACCAGTAAGCTCTCCATCCTGCTTTGATTCTTCTATCAATCTCCTTTTCCATTTTCTTGGTAAATGCCATAATCTGGGCTAAGTATATTACTTCATTTACATAGTTTTTGAGTTATTGATCGTCTACTCTTAAATTTGTGGCATTTCTATTTGTTATAGCATAGGTTTTTTCAAAGTTTATTGCTGTTGTTGATATCCCGTACCATTGTTTCCAATTCTTTTCTAGTTTCTGCAAGAAGCACCACATCGTCAGCAAATCTTAGGTTTGTTTATTCTCTTGCCTTGAATGAGCAGGCCCATGTTCTGCCACTGTAGTTTGCGAGAAATTTGTTCCAGTGTACTAGTGAACAAGTTTGGGGAGAACGGATCACCTTGTTTGACCCCTCTTTGTATCTCGAAGCTGTGGCCCGGTTTTTCAAGTTTTATTTTTGCACTACTGCCATTGTAGATGTTGTGGATTATTCTTATGAATTTGTGCTTAACTTTTTGTTGGAGTAATGCATTGAGCATATAATCGTAGTCTATCGTGTGGAAGGCTTTTCGAAAGTCTAACGACAATATGTGTATAGGTGTATAGGTTGGTTCGTTACATTTCTCCATCAGTTGGTTTACCACCTGCAAGTGGTCCATTGTAGAGAAGCCTGGTCTAAATCCTGCTTGTTCCACAGGCTGACTTTTGTTGAGATCTTCTTGTAGTTTTTGCTGTAGTATTTTTGCGAAAAGTTTATATAGTGAAGGGAGTAAGCTTATTGGTATGTAATTGTTCATATCTTGAATGCTTCTTTTTTTGTGAATTAGAATGACTATTGACTCTTTGCATTGGGCTGGGATTTCTTCTGATATTAAAATTCTGTTAAACAGAGTGTTGATTTCCTTTCTAATATTTTGGGGAAGATACTTCAGGTGCTCATTTGTTATTCCATCTTCTCCCGGGGATTTCTCATTGCTTAACTTTGATACTGCTGTGTTTAGCTCTTCTTCTTGTATTAGATATTCTTCGTTGTCTTCTGTTTGTTGTGGAAGTTGTATTTCATTTTTTTCGGCCCATGTTTAGCATATAAGTTTCTATAGAATTCAGTAGCGGTTTGTAGGATCTTATCTCGCCGGTGTTTTACTTTATTGGTTGTCTTTTAACTGTAGGATCCAAGGAATTCCTTTTTGGAGTGCTTTCTCTATCTTTCTAGTGGATCCTGACTCTTCTATTATTTTTTTCCACTTTGTCTTTTTCTGCTATGCGTAAATCATTTCGAATTGCTCTTTTGGTTGCTTTGTTCAGCTCGCAATATTCTATTTTACTTTGGATATCTGATTTGTTTTTAAGTTGTTCCCGTTTTTCAATCATGCCGTTTGTATTATCCGAGAGTTCATGGTGTTTTTCCTAAGTAGCTGTTCCTCACTTTGTACTTGTTTTGTCGCTTCAATTATTTTTTGACATATTCTATCATATGCTTGTTGGACATTTTTAAGGTTCTGTGTTGCATGTATGTTTTCTTGAGTTTCTTCTAGTTTTGATTTGTATTTTTCAGATATTTTACTTTGTTACTAAATTGTGACATTTGTACTTTTTTACAGCTGTTTCTTTTAAGCTCTAGCTTCAAATTCATTCTCAAATCCTATGATCGGTTGCAAAGTTGAGTTTGTTAATTACTTCGATATTTGTTACCATGTATCTTTTGTTTGTTAGTATGAAATCAATTTCATTTTTGTATTGCCTGTTCGGGGAGATCCAGGTCCATCTTTCCCCTTTCCTTTTTTTGAATAAAGTGTTTGTTATAGTAAGCTTGTATTTTTGGGCAAATTCTATGAGTCTTGTTCCTCTACAATTTCTTTCGCCATAACCGAATGGGCCCATTATATTCGTTTCATCTTTTTCACAGAATCCTATCTTACTATTAAAATCTCCCATTACTGTTGTACATGTTACTTCTGATTTTAACTCTGCTATTGCTACGTCTACTACTTCATAAAAGTTTTCTATGGTTTCATCGGAGGCACTGATTGTGGGCACATATACTTGGATTATTCCTAATATCAGGTTGTTGCCTTGTTTTATTGTTAATGATGCCCATCTTTCCGAGTATCCTTTGAATGCAACTATATTGTTTTTCCTTTGTTCTTTGATCCAGAAGCCAACTCCTGCTTGACCATTATTTTGATCCGTGTGATAGAATATGTAGCCGGCTTTTGTGTCTATTATTTTTTCGCTCGATCTTCTAACCTCCGCTAATCCGATGATATCCCAATTGATTTTATTCACTGCATATTCCAGTTCGACGCATTTTGCATCTGATGGTTATGTTTTTACATTTAATGTACATATATTAAGCATTGCATTTCTATTATTTTTTGCTTGAAGTTTTGTTGATGAAGGAGTTGGGGGGGATTTGGCCTCTAGCTCCCCTAGTGGCCAGCTTTCTGGGGGGCTGTCTTTCTATTATTGTACTTTTACTTTGTTCTGTTTCTTCTGCGTTTATCTTCCTTTTTGTTTATCCTGTGTTATTGCTTTTTGTTGTCTTAGTTCAGTCCGGTTTACATTTTCTGTTAGTTTTTTGAATTTTGTTGGTGTCGAGCTGTGCTTGTGGCATTCCTAAATGTTTTATTTAACTCTTCTTCTTTTGAGCCTGGTCTTTCGATGTGGAAGGGTGTTAGTATTGTTTGTGTCCAACTTTTCTTTTTAGGTATTGCAGCCCGGGAGAGACTTGCTTCTTCCTCATCTGTGGATCTATCTCTTTTCTTTTCATTCTCTGCTTCGTTGATTGTTGTTTCTTCCTCTGTTTCTATCTCATTTCCTGCTATGTCTTCTATCTTCCACTCTTCTCCATTTATAAGTAGTTTATCTTTCCTGATTACTGCTCTTATTCCCCTTTTTCCTGGCATTTTATTATTTGACTTTTCTTGTCTTATTGGAATGCGAATCCTGATTTTTTTTATACATTAATGAAAAGAAAATTTAAGGTAAAACTGTCTGACAAAAAAATATACAAGGTATTCCTTTTGAAATATGAAAGTTGGACATTTTCCCCAAAAATTAATAGACAATGAAGAATTATTATTATGGCTATGTTCAAGATAAAGTGGAACTAAGTTTTTCCTTTGACCTTTTCTTGTATTTCTAATATTACTAAAGATATAAGCTGGGTAATGAAAAACCAACCACCCTGTATATCTTACGGTGTGTAGAACTGAAAAAATATTGCTGTAGAGAATCTAATGTTACTTTTCACATATGATAACCCCGTCTTCTGTACCTTTGGTTTTAGTGTAAGTTGGAAAGTTTATCATTCTTTTGCCCCATAAAACAATAAATTACTATTATAAGTCCCTTAAAAATTCAAATTGCAAACTATTACTATTTTTATACAAGAAATATGTGCGAAAAATCTTTAACCATGTATAGATGAGGGTATTTAAACCGTAAATTATCCAACAAAATTTTTTAAAATTGAACTCCGTTAAGGATATAATTAATTAGCTCTAAATTTTTTTAACATCAATTCCAAAAATGTAAATATCTTTTTTGTTTCTTGTCCCATTTTGATGAATTCCATTGTTTTGGTAACCTCGGTCTGTACTTAATTTCCAGTCAAGAAACATGTACATCTGAGTGTGAAATGTGGCTGAAATCTGACCCAGAAGTGAAAACTTTGGTGTAAAACATTTGAAAATTAGGTGTATGTATTTAAAATGTTATTTCTATTCAAAATTTTGTTAGATAACTTTGTAAGTATTAAACTTTTGAAAAGCTGTTTAACAATTAACTATAGTTTTCCAAAAGACTGCACTGTTAACCTAATTGAATGAAAATGATTTACAAGTTTAAAAATGCATATTTTATTGAATAATTGCCTTACTAGTCAGAGTCAATGTACAGCATTAACTCCACAATGCAATAAATAAGGCAAAAAGCTAGGGTATATAAATTACCAACCCATAAACACAAAATCTGAAATTGATAAATTAAGGAAAGATGATTACATAAAGTGTTAAATCACCATTATCAGAAAAACACATTATCAGATTGCCATAATAGGCCAAATAATTTCACATATAAATTTTAAAAATAAATCTTACTAAACATTGAAGTTACTTACATAATCCTAACTGTTCAAACGATTTAACTATGGCATTCTCTTCTACATCTAATCTTGTATAAAACAGCATGTAAGCATTCCACCATCGCTTTTGCCTTCGGTATGTTGTTCGTTTCAACATGGGATCAAATACTTCACCCATGTAGTCACCGCCAAAACACTGCACTTTCATTTCTTCATCTTCTCCCATACGACATTCAGAAACCTCACCATCATCAAATTTGTACCATCTCACTTCTACTGTAGGATCTCTGTGCCTTATATAAGAATAATAGTGGCCCCCTTTAAAAAAAGATCATAAACTGGTATTTAGTTAATGTTAAACAGATGAAATAAAGCATTCCAAGAAGAAAAAGTTAATATGTAAAATTTACCTGATGCTTGTCCCGAATGTACAACAATACCAGACAGCTTGTACTTTGTACAAACATCATTGGTATTTGGATCTGAATCACAGTCAATAATCTCTCCCTCCAACTTGGCCAATCCCGATACGGTGTAGGGCTCCATATCCAAATCACGAGGAAACTCGAAATAGTCATTGAATTTAATGGCACACACTCTTTCAAAGTCATACTCAAACCTCTTCAACTGAATGCCCAAGATTGGAGGAAGTTTTTTTACACATAAACGCTTCACAGTTACCACTTTTTTTTCACATTTTTCACAGTAGTATGCATCGGCACCTTCCAACAGTTCGCCTAACAATAAAAAATGTACATTAGTAATACGTATTGTAGTACAAATTTGGGTCAATACCTTTAACATACTGCTCCATCGAATCCTGTAAGCTACTATGGTTTCTTATATCAACACTAATTACACTAAAAGGTTCTTCCTTGGAGTATCGATGCGGACACCCTTTACAAATTTTCTGATCTGAATAAGAGCCACCTAATATTTTCGACATGATTTGTTCGTGACCTAAAGTCTTCAGCGCTTCGTCCAAACTCTCCACAAGAGACATAAAGAATTCCACAGCATCCTGTTGTTCTCTAAGATTCACTGGTTCACCTGTGATTAGAAGAAAATGCCTTATTTCCTACAAACACTTTACTAATAATTCACGAAGATATAAAGAAAACTCCTTTACGAAAAGCTTAAATCTATAAAAATACTGACAATAAAATCTTTGATGATTAATTAACACATTGTATTGATATTTTGGAGTGTACAGGTATTAATTGCACAAATTGTAGTGCAGAAGGGTTTTTTAATTACGTTTTTCTACTGATCTTGTAATAAAAAAGCAGCTACTATCAAGGTGAAGGGCAATTCTTTTAGTATTACTAAACATCATATATGCGAATCTTCTGAAATATTAATATAAAGTTAAGACACACTACTGCAAGAAGTGGTAAATTCTGTTATGTATCTATATTATCGTTATATTAATTTAAAACCTGTAAAAAGTCTAATGGTTTTACACAGGGTGATTCTAAACATGTGGGAAAAAACTATAATTATGTATATTTGAGGTTATGTAACCCCTAAAACCCCCCCTTTTTTTATATATATATACCGTTCCGCCCCCGGAACCGCTTTCGCATTACTTCGGGTGCGAGCGTCCCTTACATACTAAACATTCATGCAACATGCACCCTAAACTTAACTAAGCAAATGCGGTCGCCCCAGTACTCGCACTAGACCACCGAGGTCCCTAATTTAACACTACCTGGAAAGCCAAAATGTCCAAACTTTCTGTGCCTAAATTATAGTAATAAAAATATATTTCATGTACTTTACTTTTTCATATACATACAGTACAGTCTCGATATAGTGAACGTACCATAACATGAAATATCCACTGCAGTGAACACAAAAATATTAACATTAACCCCTGAATAGTGAATAGTATGTGCCTCGCTAGAATGAATTGTAGATGTAGATAGGGACTTCCCCTAATCGTGATGATATGCTGTACATAACGTGTTTATTTGACAGTTCAGCTTTAGCAGGGATTCTGATGTGAAGGAAGTTTGTTAGTGAATAGTATTCTTGTAAAAGTAAAGCTATTTTATTTTGTGTTGCTTAGTTGAAAATTACCTGGGTATTGTATGTACTACATATCGTGCGAAGTGTGTATTGTGTTTATTTTTCACCAATGTCTCAATCTAAAAGAAAACACCTAAAATTGCAAGAACAGGCAGAAATCTTAGAACGAAAACAACAAGATGCAGCACCTGTACAGTTATCCAGGAAATATGGAGTTGTTAAATCGACAATCACTTCAATAAAAAATAGACAAGGGATTTTAAAAAGCACTGATAGTACGGTTACTAGGCCTGGAAAACGAAAAACATTAAAAACATCAGTTTATCCAAAAATGGAAAAAGCTCTTTATAAGTGGTTTTTGAAGCAAAGGGAAAAACACGGGTCTATTAATGAAGACATGATGAAAAAGAAGGTGAAAACTTCGCATGCGAAATTATACACAGATTGTTTTCATGCGGGCAATGGTTGGCTACATAAATTTAAAAACTTTATGGCATAAGATTTTTAAAAATTGCTGGGGAGAAACTGTCATTACAACCTGAACGAATAGCTCCAATTAAAGAAAAATTATCAGAAAAAATAACAGAACTTCAACTTAGTTTAGAACAAATCTACAATACGTACGAGTTGGTTTTATACTGGAAGCTCTTCCCTGATAAAACTTATGTCTCGTCATTAGAAAAAACACCTCCTGCAAGAAAGACTAACATTTTCAGCATGTACAAATGTTTTGGAAGCCATAAAGTCAAGTTGCTGGTCCTAGGAAAAGCTAAGAATCCTAGAACATTCAAAAATTTGAATTGTCCTGTGAATTATAATCATTCCAAAACACCATGGATGGCATCAGACAACTTTAAGCATTGGTTCAAGAAGAAATTTATTCCACAGCCAAGTCTACACCAGCTGTTCACAAATTTGAAGTTTTTATGCAGTACCCTCATAATTTCAGGTAAATGGGGCTCGCGTTGGCGACGAGCTCGGGAACGGACGTGCTTTGAGCGCTCTCGGGCAAAATTGCTTAGCGAGACTTTCAAAAAAATATTTTGGATGCAAGCTATCAAGTGCGTGTGTGTGTGCGGGAAGGAAGAAGAGAGGAATACCACCGGCTCTACCTGACGACCTATCAAACGTGAAAGATTAGCGATCGACAACGAATACAACAAGACGGAGCGAAAAGCAGTAAAAGCTAAGTGATCGAGTGCTTAAGTAGCCCTTTGTAGTCTTTTGTAGCCTTTTATAGTATTTGTAGTCTACTAGAATTTTAAAAAATAACATTAAAAATTAAAATTAAAACCGGGGAATTTTGTAACAAGTGAATGTAAGATTGTACAAGCGGTTAGGCATCTAAGGGCGCATTTTGTGTAAAACGACAAGGGTAGGAAACAGGTAGAGACCTCTTCAGGGACGGAAATAGAGGGGCCGGCATACAAGCCGTCTCAACTAAAAACTGAAATTCTTGGTATAAGGCCATAAAAATTCAAATCGTGGATAATAGTCCCGACTGGGGCCAATTCCCAAGAAAAATATTTCTGGGATGCAACAGGCAGTCAAGCGTAGCTTCAATCAAGGGATTCATTCCTGATTGGAATAAAATAGTCGTGTTTAGTATTATTCTGATTGGCTGGAAAGCTGAAAGGGGGTCAACTTAGGATAATCTAACGAATGAGGTTAAAGCCTTAAATTAAGAATATCCCACATTTAATTGCAAAGTAGAGTATATCAGGGATATTTTAGGTCCAGGAAATTGTAACTTCGAAAAGCGAGCGTATGCCATGCAAACAGAAGAAGGGAGGATGGGAGGACCATGCTGCACGTGGAATACATCATTGGAGAGGGACGTCCAAAGCACCGGCGTACCTAAACAGACATGGGAGGAATGGGCGCGAAGAGGGGAGGAGAGGCAGGAAGAATCTACGCACTAATGGAAGAATCCGATCAAGAATCGACTGAAGAAGAACGGGCTAACGGAGAAGGAGAAGAGGAAAGGGAGTGAGGAGGGGGAAACCAGGGGAGAGGAAACGAGGCATGTACCGGTGGGCGGGAAAACGATGGATATCTGGCTGTCAACTGCAGAGGAGAAGGTTAGGGAAGGGCAGGAAGTACAATCCGGAATCGAACTTCCAACTGAGTGGTGAAACAGTTGTGATCAGTGCGGCGATGATGAGGAGTATCCTCATAATTTCAGGTAAATGAATTTTTAGAAAATCTAGGTCGACCAATAACAGCATTATTATTGTTGGACAATGCTCCAAACCATCCACCAGCAGAAGAATTGAACAACATTGATGAATGCACTACCGTCATGTACATGCCACCAAATGTTACCCCACTAATCCAACCCATGGATCAAAATGGTTACAAAACTATTTTATCGTAAAAATTTGTTATCTGACTGACGTACTACTTGCAGAAAATTAAAACCAACTGTAGTTAGAAAATGTTGGCATAACATTTTACTGCAAACAAACGATTTTGATGAAGAACAAGAAAACATTCCTTTAAGTGTTTTCAAATTACGATTAAATGATTAAGATCCAGAATATGCACAATCTGAAGTTTTGAATATCCTAAACCTCATGAAGCCTAATGTATGTAAAAAAATGAAAAACCTGTGTGCATAGGTATGTTCTTAGAATGATAATTTACAGGTATGTAACCGGAATGATATTGAGGCTTGGAATGTGGACCGCCAGCCAGAAAATGAGCAAGAGAAGACATAATTGAAATTGAAAGTGAAGACAGTGATGTTGCAGAAAATCCAATTGTGGCATTTCCACTGGTGAAGCATTGAAATCTTTGAATAATGTTATTCAGTGGGATGAATTAGAATATTCTAAACTCTATTTGTGAGCATTGAGCTAGAACGTCAACAAACGCACGCGTTTGACTCACCCGAGCGCGCGCTGTGATTGGTCTACGCTAGATAACGCTACCGCCACATTACTTAAGGAGTGATTGACGCTCAAAACCTTTACTTTGCACTCGTAATTACCGGGTTAAGTTTTGTGTGCTTTTTTAGCAGTGCTTATCGGTTTTCGGAGCGTTTGTATAGTGCCCGATGCTTATTTTCCTAAAATGGAGCAAGTTGTTCCAGAAACGTGTAATCGTTGGGGGCAAAAGAATTCTGACGGCGCGTTAATTTAAAAACGCAAGGAATATTACATACATACACATCCGGTAAATCAACGCACCTGTAAAGCGTTTGTTTACGTTCTAGCTCAATGCCCAAGAAATAGAGTCTAGTGTAGTAGTTCTTCAAGACCTGAGACTTAAGTTGGTTCAAAAAATGTACAATAAGCCAACAAAGCAAAGTAAATTAACAGATTTTTTCAACCTACTGACTATATTTATTTAAAAATCTTTTTTTCTATTACATATTACTACTACATATTGTATTCCCAACGGATCTTTTCCATCACATGATCAATGTTTCATATAATCTCAGACAAACGAATCATATCATTCTCATTTTCTATCACCTATAAACCTTTGAGTAACGTACGTTAAACAAAGATGCTTCATGCTACGACCTACTGCTGTCATATTCTTAATACGTCAAACAGAGATGGAAAATTGTCAATTGGTGCTCGCGCACTTCGGCGACTACTGCTGAAGTCAATTGTATTTTGCATTTGCTGTCATTACTGTCGTTGCTGTCATTCTCGTTTCGTCTGTTATTATTGTCAGCTTCATCATTTAAAAAACAATTCTTGTAAGCACTAAATCGTATCAAAGCAAGTATTATTACTACGTGCGTAATACCATTTACTAGTTAACGAGTTAGCATGCCGGGCAATCGTCTTGGTTCTCAAGACCAAAATTGGTTATTAATCTGTTGGAGTATTTCACTGTTGTAAACGAAAATGGGGGACCTTTGATCAATATTTTCAAGAGGTACGTTAACTATTTTCTTTTGCATTTAACGTTATTTCATTTCAATTTAATTATTACAGAGTGTGGCCTGAGCACTAAAGATTAACGTTAAAACAGTTTCGGCTATCAAAATTCATAAGGAGAAGAATCCAATCTTACGTAGTTCAAGCAAATCAAAACCATCTGGATGATATACCCCAAATTGTAATACAACTCACTGCAGAATCAGACAGTGAAAGCGATTTGTTAAGTGATAGCGGATAATAATTTTACTTATGTATCATTTCATATGTTTGCTACTACTGATTGGAATTCTTTATTATTTACTGTTTCTATTTGTCTGCTTTTATAATATTTTTGAGTTGAGGATGTGTGGGACATTCGTCTCCGAACACTGGTTGAGTTAGCAGTGTAGAGCGTTGTTTTGTAATTTGTAATCTATTTTCCAATATTTAATGATAATTAATGACTTGTGCTGAATACCATTATGACCTTTAATCTCATATGTATTTGGTGTGAAAAAAACTATTTTTTTCGATCGTTTTCATATGTAATAAAAGTTCCAGCAGTGCGACGCAGTCTTTAAAAGCTTTTATTTTGCAATTAAATATTCATGTAACCGCACATGTATTTATTATCATGGAAATGTCACTATCTAAACATAACCTAAAATTTTGCGGAAATATTTAAACTTACCAATCGTCAAATGAATTTAATCGCTCAGTTGACTTACTAGGTACATATTTGGTGCATATGGTTGCTATTGATCACGTGATGGAGAAGATCCGTTGGGAAGACTATACATTATGTATTTTTTTTTTAGGAATTTAGGTTTTTCATGTTATTTTATTATTATGTACAATGTACTTTATACATACGTAGCTTGAAATGTTAGGTTGTTAAATGTAATAAACACACTGTAAATATCATTGTTGTATATTTTTTTCTGCACTCTAAATAGGGAACAACCTCGGTGGAGCGACAAAGGCGTTCCTCAATTAGTTCACTATATCGAGACTGTACTGTGTTTATTAAGTAATGAGCATTTCTTCTATAATATTCAGGGTGTTATTGATTTTACAGAATGGCGTTCTTATTTTTCTTCATTTGTTTTTTTTTTTTT
>JABXWE010025040.1:0-15205 GCA_014611495.1 Limonius californicus
GTTGGTAATTATTTGTAGTTCAACCTGCTTGGCTATTTTAATATTGTTTATACCCGACCGACCGATTTCCGTGTTGTAGACCTTTATATCGCTGGACGGGGGAGTGTTTGAACTTTCCCACGGCGATAAAAAGCTCTGCCAGTAAATTATTATAGCGTTTCGAATCAGTGTTTAATTGGTGCCGTAGAAACGTTGTAATCTTTTCTTTTACCAGTTGAACCCCTTGTATAAGGTTTGCCGTGAGCGTGGCGAAATTGTCACGATCCGTCAAATTTTAATTTTGAGTACCCTGTATACTTGGACGAACCGGAGTAGTTTCGGAAACCCAGAACGATACAGTTTTCAGACACAGAGAAATTTTGTGCAAGATTGTGAGATATTTATCCCGTATTTTATTTACGTAACGACCAGAGAAACTTTTGGCCTGCGAAATAAGATTTATTAAACACTGTGCCCGATAATTCCCCACTGTAAAATTCAGAGTCCCGTCCAATTAAGATTTATTAGCAAGCGAAGCCAGGTTGAACAAAATTCGAACCAAATACACTGTGACAAACGCGTAGTTTGAATTTTGCAATTCCAGGAAAGCTAGTATAAATTAATTCCTGTTTGAAATCGTTATTTAAAGTAAAATTAAGAGTAATACCTACCGATTGTTTATGTCAAACTGCCAAGGTTGAAGGAACCCAGAGAAACTCGACTCGAAGCGATCACTGGAGATTTTAGTTATAAAATTCAGTTATTTTTCCGTAAAGTCGACCTACACTGTGAGAATCTTTATTCACAATCACCAACCTGAATTATTTACCAGAAAACTTGCCCATTCGAGAATTCACAATAATAAATAATCGTGTATTTTCTGTCACTTTAATTAGAGCAGCTGTGGCAGCCATTTTGCCACCGACCTACAACCAGGCGCAAATTCCCGAACGGCAGCCAATCAGCGTCCGATTCGTGAAGAGTAGCGACAACGACCCCGAGGCGATTGAAGCTACCAGAGCGGAGCACAGGGCCGTACCCAGAATTTGTCACATACTTAATCAATACAGAATTTAATTTGTATTTGTGTACAAACATATTATATTTATTTTACACATTTATTAATAAACCTGTTGTTATTTACAAGCTGTTATTACTGATCCCTGGACATCTCACGAGCTTACCCGAGCAATATAAGCAATATAACGAGTGGCCCAATAAGCAAAAGGCAGCACCGTTACAATATGCCCAATCCACAAGAAAGGAGACTAGACCAGTTGCAACAACTACAGAGGGATAGCGCTGCTTAACCTGGGGTACAAGATATTAAGTAAGGTAATAGAAAAGAGGCTACACCCATGGATGGAGAAGACGGTGGGAGACTATCAATGCGGCTTCAGAAGAGGTAGATCGACGACGGACCAAATATTTGCGATCAGACAAATCCTCGAAAAATTCGGAGAGTATAACATCGAGCTACACCACCTGTTCATAGACTTTCGCCAAGCCTACGATACCATAATCAGGAGTGAACTATTCAGCGGGCTAGACGAATTAGGAGTACCAAGAAAGCTTATAAGATTGGTGAAAATGTGTTTAACGGAAACAAAAGCTAAGGTTAAAATCCAAGATCAGCTGTCGGAAGACTTCACAATCAATAATGGGCTAAAGACGGGGAGATGCAATGTCAACTACACTGTTCAACTTTGCACTGGAGAGAATAATGCGAAGGGTACCAGCTAACCCGGGAGGGTCGATCTTTAACAGACAATGCCAAATACTAGCATATGCGGATGACATTGACGTTATAAGTAGAACAACGAGAGACTTGCAGGATGTATATGAGTATCTGGAGGAAGCGGCAGCCACACAAGGGCTGAAGATAAACGTGGACAAAACGAAATATATGATAACCACCAGGAACACAAACCCCCACGGGAATGCCAATGCAATTACTCTGAACCGACAACAATACGAAAGGACCAACAATTTCAAATACCTAGGCTCCATAATCAACGAAGGAAATGAAATAGGTGAAGAGGCGGTAGCCAGAATTGTAGCAGGGAACAAAAGTTATTACGCGTTAAGAGACATGCTAAAATCTAAAGCACTCTCAGTGAAGAGCAAAGTGAAAGTGTATAAGACAGTTATAAAACCGGTGGTGACGTACGGGACAGAAACGTGGTGCATAACTAAAACCGAAATAAAAATGATGGATACTTGGGAGCGAAAAATCCTTAGGAAAATATACGGGCCCGGTGAACGAGGTCGGGGTATGGCGAGTACTAACAAATCACGAACTAAGAACACGGTATGAAGAACCAAATATATCTGCGGAAATTAAAAGTAAGCGAATAAGTTGGGTAGGACATGTGCAACGTATGCAGCCTCTTAGAGGAGTCAAAAAAGCATTGGAGAGTAAGCTTGAAGGAAGGAGAAGCAGAGGGAGACCACGCCTACGGTGGTTAGAGGAAGTAGGAAAGGACCTTAAAGAGATAGGAGTCACAAGATGGAGAGAAAAGGCACAAGACCGAAGGTAGTGGAAAATGATCGTAAGGGATGCCAAATAGTTGGGGGAGGAGCAGTGAACAAAAGATTACAACACGATTGCAACTATAAAAAAGTTAGGAAAAGCAAAGAAGACCCCCCCCCCTAGAACACGTTCCAGGGGGGTTGGCGCGAGTGACTACCGCGTACGTAAAATACAGTATTGTGACCCATCCGGTAGGTCAAGGCCCTTCATGGACCGTCGCACCACGGAGTAAGTAAGTAAGTATTCGATTTCTTCGCACAGTTCCTAGCATATAGATTCCTTGTTTTCTCATGTGTGTAAATAATGGTACTGAGGTATAGTAATTACCGCAGTATAATTGGTGATTTACATTCTTTGGTATCACTCGAGAAAGTCTTACCACAACATTTGCACTTAGCCCGAAATCAGGTTCACCGTCCTTTAACTTTGTACAGTAATTAGAAGAACCTTGATATATTTCAAAATTGTAGGAGAAACCTTCAGTTTCACACAACATAAACAGTTTGAAGCCCCATTTATTGGGTTTAGTTGGATTATATGGCTTCAAGTGGTGACGTGCTTTTGTGGCACAAATCTGCTCGTCTATGGATAGCTTGTGTTCTACAGGGACTGAAGCAAATAGATTTCTAAGATAATCAACAAGAGGTCTGATTTTGTGAAGGCTATCAAATTTTTTGTTACTGCGTTTCAGAATTGTGTCGTTGTTATTGAAATGTAAATTAGACTTTATGGTTTTCGCCAAATAATCCTGTTAAGCAATTTCGTTGTCGCCTTTGTATATATAGACACTCCTACGTTTGTCTATTCTGTCGCAGTCTCGACTTGCTCAGTGTTACTAGATTGTTCACTTGCAAAAGGCGCTTCAACAACATTTTCACTATTTAGGCTTTCTTCGATATTCCCTTGTAGCTCATCCCGAACTTCTTAATCATCGTAATCCTCGTCTGGCACGTAGCTTGGATCGCCAATACAATCAGTATCAGAAAAGTCTTCATACTCATCTTCACTTAAATCAAGATTATCAACAATTTCCTGCAGTTCCCCTTCCATCAGAGGTGCCGTGTACTTCGACATCTCAAGCACAAACCAACAAGCCAACATTGCTTCCGATTCTCATGATGTTGGAAATATGCAAGGTATTGTTTCAGTACATGATTTAATTAATATATATACAGGAAATATAAGATCCTGTATTGAGGAGTTACACACACACCTTTATTATCGATGAAGGTCAACACTATTATTTTTCATCTAATTTTAGCAAAACAAGGTTTACAATTTCCCAACACGTTGTAGGTTGGCTACCCGCCAAAATGCAGCATAACATTTAACTGAATTTGTGAACATGATCGCCACCTATGGACAAACTTTTTCACTAAAACCATTGGGAAATATGTTGCAATTAGCTTCACCATGAGTAGTGGAGTATTAACGCAATATAGCTTTGATATATAGAGTATAAAATAATTGTTGTAAATATGCAATACCATAAAACGAAAGGTTAAAATAGACGTGATAATGTTCAAGATGACGCTGTAACCGCGCGGCTGCCGATTTTTCTAAATGCAGATTTGGATATAAGAGGTTACCAAATTTGCTTTAAACTATAGTCTAATGACCTTCTGAATTACAGCAGATGATTTACACCGGCATTAGGGTACAATACAACATTTACATCAAACTTTGGGAAATATAAGATCTGTGCAAACTTGTGATACATGAAACCTGTACATTCTGTACTGATTGTAATGCCATTTTCTGTAAAACAAACTTAGCTTCAGTTAGACTTCGATCACTTTAACTTTATTGAGGTTTTGGTTGGCTGAGCTTTACTTAGGTTTTGATTAGCTTTACTGCATTTGGTAATAGGTAGCTTAACTTTAGTTAGACTTTGATTAGCCTACCTTCAGTAAGGCTTAGATCACCTTAAATTTATATAGGCTTTGGTTGATTGAGTTCTATTTTGGTTTAGGTTTTGATTAACTTTACTTCATTTGGTAATAGGTTAGCTTAATTTTTATTAGACTAGCATCAGGTAGGCTTAGAACAACCTTAACTTTATTTAAGTTTTGGTTGATTTAGCTTTACTTAGGTTTTGTTTAGCTTTACTTAGAATTTGATAAGCTTCATTTTATTTGGTAATAGATTAGTTCCCTTTACTTACACTCTCATTAGACTAATTTTAGTTTGGTTTAGATCATCTTAACTTTATTAAGGCTTTGGTAGGTCGAGCCTCAGGTAAGCGTACATTAGTTTTACTTCAGTTAGGAATGAGTTAGCTTAACTTTATTTAAACTTTGGTTACACCAGCCTCAGTTAGGCTTAGATCATCTTAAGTTTATTTAGGCGTTGGTTGGCTGAACTTCATTTAGGCTCATATTAGCTATGCTTTATTTACGAATAGGTTAGCTTAACTCTATTTTGAGTTCGGTTAGGTGTAAATCAGCTTAATTTTATTTAGCATTTGGTTAGCTTAGCATTAGTTAGGGTGAAACCATTAACTTTATTTGGGTTTTGGTTGTGCTTCACGTAAGCTTAGATTCGCTTTACTTCGGTTAGGAATGGGTTAGCTTAACTTTATTTAGACTTTGGTTACAGCAGCTTTAGTTAGGCTTAGATCATCTGAACTTTGTTTAGGATTTGGTTGGCTAAGATTTACTTCGGTTTAGATAACTTTCCTGTATTTGGTAATAGGTTCGATTAACTTTATTTAGACTTTGATTAAACTAGCTAGGTCGTAAGTCAATAAAGTTAAGGTGATATAAGCCTAACTGGGCTTAGATCACCTTACATTTATTAAGAATTTGGTTGGCTGGGCATTTACTTAAGCTTCGATTAGCTTTACTCCATTTGGCAATACCTCAATTTAACCTCAGTTAGACTATGATTAGACTAGATTCAATTAGGCTTAGATCACCTTAATTTTCTTTAGGCTTTGCTTGGTTGAGCTTCAGGTAGACTTAGATAAGCTTTACATCGTTTAAGAATTTGTTAGCTTAACTTTATTTAGACTTTGGTTACACTAGCTTCAGTTAGACTTAGATCACCGTAACTGTATTAAGGCTTCGGTAATAGGTTAGTTTAACTTTATTTAGACGTTGATTAGCTTAACTGCGCTTAGACTTAGATCACCTTAACTTTATTTAGGCTTTGATTGGCTGAACTTTACTTAGGCTTAGTTTAGTTTAGTTTCATTTAAGAATGTGTTACCTTAACTTTATTTAGAGTTCAATGAGCTAGTCTTAAATTAACTTTACTTCATTTGTTAATAGGTTAGCTTAACTTTATTTAAACTTTGGTTATTTAATTCCTTCAAATGATGATCTAATTCGCTTGGTTAGAACGGGGGTATTCTTCGCAGTACATTTTTACTGAAATAAAAGGGTCTACATTTCCTGCGTTTCGGAGATCACTGTCAACTGTGGCTCTTTTGTGACCATAGCCTATTATTCTGAGACAGAAGGTACCGGCAGTCAGCACTACATTTTTTAAGAGGTAAAGCGCAGAAAGAAGACGAAATTACGTGGTGGTGTTTAAAAAGATCGAATTTATTTCTTTATGTTTTGACGCATAAAACTATACCATAAATGAAGATATAGGATGTTTCTATTACTGTTCTATTAAGTATCATGTATATTATGTATATATTTCTTTCGTATCCCTTCGACCTCTACATACTTGTTACGTAATAACCCTCGATAATATGCAGCAGACCTAAACGCGTTCGATACATGTAAACTCGTATGTATTGGTAGGTATCATTGCAGGGGACCGTGAGTTAGAAATTATCTCGTTTGACTTCTACGCTAAAGGTATAAGGTTCATCCCCATGCAGCAACGTTGGATTTTGTACAGCCATTCTGCCTCGCAAGGCAATGCCATACGAGCAAATAATTCTGTCAATCTTCTATGGGGTGGAAGTTTTTACACTTCCCGTGGTTCGGTTAAACTGTAAGTCCTCTAAGTCTGCGGTACTTTAAAACGCGCAACACATGTGTAGCGGAAAAGATCACCACGTCTCGTCTAAGGCAAAGCACTTGCAGAAGGACAGTAAGTATCTGAGCAGTACAGCTCTTAATTCAAATAAATCGTTTCCGATATGCATTGTATAGTTTTTAGCAGTGCTAAAATCTTTGCGAGTCTCGTCTTAAGTTGTTGTCTATCCTCATACCTGCTTGAACGTCGTCTATTTTTCTTATATAGTTGGGTCCGAAAATGGCGTGAGTGTAATACATTTGTAAAATGAACGAGTGTTGGTTGATGCCAAGGGTTCATTGAGATCAGGTACTCTTTGTGACAATAGTTGCAACACTTTCTCAAATCATACTGAGTTAAACACAGTCCTTAGTATTACACTCCCACATGAATATAATATTCTTCTCGAGGTGAACGTAGGGTACGTCATGGAGTTTTATGTATACTTTTTATAGCAAAGGGTAGTTATTACTGTAGCAGATTTACGAGTACCTTTTCTGTTATATGGGTTATTTGAAAGTTTGATTGATATTTATAGTTATTTGTGGAATCTTTCTATTCATCCGTTGATATCGCAGTAATATTTAGAGATAATAATGTACAGCAATTATAATAGGTATCCGACATCGACTTATTGTATGTACGATGCTTATTCGCAAGATAAGGGCCGTTTAAATATTTCCGTCAAATGAGGGGTGTGGTCAATTTTTTGTGGTTTAGTGGTTGATGAGCTAGCCACACGTCACTTTACCGCGGGTCTGTCATGGTATTCAGTTGTACAATAAAGCGTTGAAGTGAACACTACGATTGAAAATCCCGCGAAGTGTAAAGTGCGCGCTGTGATACGTTTACTCCCTGCCAAAAAGCAACAGGCTGCCGCAATTTACCGTCAAATATGCCAGGTTTTTCTGTGCAGGCATCATGAGTGAAGGAAAGTCAGACACTGGTGTAGAAATTAATTTCCAAGATAGTTGAAAAATAGTGCACGATTAGCAATGTGGTGAGAGACCTTCTAATCGATCGCGATAAGTACCCGAATCACATTGTGACTGGCGACGATAAATAAGTTTCGCGCACCAATATCTAAACCATACGAGTTTCACCACGGCTGAAGAGCTCAAGCAAACCTTTGAAAACAAAAAGGTTTCGAACATAGTGCGAGAATTTATGTACACTTGTACGGTCAAACGTTAAGAACGTGAATGGGTGATTATAAAAGGAAGAGCAATTGCTGACCTGCGGAGTCGTCCTTTTGAATAATAGCTAACAACTAGTTAGTTCTTCAATTTGTTATCTGTTTAACACAAACGATTTATTAACATCATTACTCTCCGTAGATTGGTCTACCTTTAAGTAATTACAATTATTACAAGCATGACTATATAATATAAAAGCAATGTGATTATTGATTCTACTTTAAACCATGCTACATTCCGCATTCTCTATAATATAACCCTAAATATGTGGAATTTTAACAACATCCCGTGTAAGTTTTCGAAACTTTTATTTTAAAACAAATATTGCTTTTCAGCTTGCAACAAACCGTTGAAGACGGGTTCTTCGGCTAGCACAGGGAAGAGGGAGGTTTTGCGGAATGCGATTACCGAAATAAAGTCATTATTGCTAATGTGCACGGGGTATGTTAAAATAAGTGGAGGCTACCCTTTCAAGTTGCAGCTATGCATAGATTATCCCGAAAGGGATAGGAACCGACACCTTATTAGGGGTCGAACCTACCTTGTTGTGATTCTTCCTTGCCTCAAGATTGATAACAAAGTACACGCACAGGGAGAAGTAGTCAAGATAACATGTTATAAGTTACCAAATAATAGGTATTAATACAGGGTGTAACTAAAATGCTTACACCAAGCTTGGAAGCGAGTTCTGCATATCAATACAAGAAAAAAGTGCATATAAACCTTAGTTCCACAATGATTCGTTAAGAAGTTACAGCATTCTCAAGAGAAACTTGTCCAATCACTTTTCTGCATGTAATTATGGTTATAGTTGGAAAAATATTTTGAAATTTTATGTGCATATGTTACTCATCAGATGTATAACGGACATAAGATCGTACAGAGGACCTGAGGCCGATTCGGATCATTTCATGATTGGAATAAAAATGCAACAAGTAATATCAGCCGGTCCTAGAAAAATATATAAAAAATCGCATTATCGAGGTTATAACTACAGAACAAGACTCGACGAGAAAATTACAACAAAAGAATACATTAAATACTAGATAAAGCAGAGGACCAGAGAGATGTAGAAGTAAACGTAAAAATTGAAGCATGCATAAAAAAGGTAGTAAACGAAGAAGCCGATAAGAAATACAGGAAAACAAAAGACTGATTTGACGAATAGTGTGAACACACAATGAAGGACGGAGAAACGGCAAGAAAAAAATGCTGTTACAGGAAACAGAAACAATTAAAAGAGATTATGAAGAAAAGAGGGCAAGGTGCAAAAAACTGTGTAGGGAAAAAATCGCAAACGAGAAATCGAACTTCTCGCGGAAATAGAAGAAAGGTACAACAACATAGAAATTAGGAACCTCTACCAAGGGCTTAAAAAATCGAGACGGGGCTATCATTCAAAGACAACATTCTGCAGGGATAGGAATGGAAAATTACTAGGGGCGCAAGAAGAAGTAAACGAAAGATGGGCTGAGTATTTTGAGGAATTACTAAACAAAGACCAAGACAATGAAAATCCTGATGGTCATTAGGAAATAAGCCAAAATATGGGCAACGACGAAGAAATACCCCAGATTTGGAAGAAATAGCAAATATAATAAAATAATTAAAGAACAATAGATGTGCAGGTCCAGAGGCAATCAAATACGGCGGTGAAAACTTACATAGAGGAATATACAATATGAGCCCAGAAATATGGAATAAGAAAGACATACCAAAGACATGGAATCTAGCTTACATAAAAAAGGAAGTAAAGAGTATTGCGAAAATTACCGAGCAATAGCGTTGTTGAATGTTCTATACAAAATATTAACCACATGTATAAAAAACAGATTGGAGAAACATGCAGAAAGGATTATAGGTGAATATCACAGCGGATTCCGGAGGGAAAGATCAGTAGTAGATCAGATATATACGTTAAGAGAAATCCAGGCTTCGGCTCACGAATTTAAGTTAGATATACATTTATTATTTACAGATTTTAAACAAATTTACGATAGCGTACGTAGATAAAAATTATACTTAGCGTTAGATAAATTGGGAATACTTCCAAAACTAATCAACTTAATATGAATGACACTACACAAAACGGAAAACAAGGTTCAAGCAAACGAAACATTGACAAGAGCATTCATGGTCGAACATCTATTAATGACGACCCCAGTGCCTAGCGTTCGCTGATAATCTGACAATTGTGACACGATCAAGAAAAGAAATGTGGTCAGTTGTAAAGAGGCTAATGCTAGGTGCTAAAGGGATGGGACTTCGGTAAACGAAAAAAAAAAACGGAATACATGAGATGGAATGACCAACCATATCAACAGGACAAATCACTGAAGATTAAGATAAATGCAAACATGGAATATAATTTCGAGGAGGTGGAATCTTCTATATATTTAGGTACAGTAGTATCCACGAAAGTAGAACCTACTGTAGAAATCAAGGCAAAAATAGCATCGGGTACAAAAAGCCAGCTGCGTTAAAAATTTTTTTAATAAGTAATATGTTTCCACGGTCACTAAAAATTAGAGTTCATGAAACATAGTGCGGGCTGTGTGCTATATGGTTGTAATGTGTGGCGTTTAAGATAGTACGATCAAATTATCCTAAAAACGTGGCAACGAAAACTGCTTCGAAAAACATACGGGGGAAAATGTTTCAAGAGCCAGCGGGTAAGACGGACAAATCAAGAGCTGTACGACTTATTTGGTGAGGCGAATATAGTAGGTGAAAGCGCAAGGACTCATATGCCTAGGCCATTTAATAAGGACGAACAACGAAAAAACCCCCGGAAAAATATACAAGGCAGAAATTGGTGGTAAGAGGCGAAGAGGTCGACCCAGATGCCAGTGCAACAAGGAACTACACGAGGACCTGCGCTGCTTGAATATTAGAGGATGGGAGGATCGAGCAAAAATTGAAAAGAACGAAAGAAAGTTACAAACCAAGCCATGGGCCTTCTAGGCCTCTAGAGCTACTATATATACTCATATTACTCATCAAGGTTGCAGGTTAGAGTTTAGTATCGGTTTAATAAGTTCACCAGATGCATCTCAAGTGGAGGGATCAGGTACTGTTCACTACAGTATCTTTTACATTATTTTGCTTTTCTTATTTTAGATAAAATCCCTAAATATGTTCTCTTCCGAAAAGTCGATAAACCCAACCGTTTTCCAGACAATATACAACTTCTATGAAAAAGCAACTTGCCCTGAAAATTGGGAAACTTCATACTATGTAGGTTAAATTCGCAGTGTAGATTTAGGACAACAAATACAGTAAAAAAGTTCATATAAACATTTGTTAGCAAACGTTTAGAATTCAAGGTACAACCTATTTAGTGTTAATAAATAAGATTATATTTAGATAAAACATTTGTTGGGCAAGCATTTTAGTTACATATATACTATATATATACTAAATAAAATACAGAAAAGATTGTTAAGGTTAGAAGCCACAAACGTTTCAACCAGAGCCAGAGTCGATCCTGCTATACATTCAATATATAATCAAACGGTCTCGAGACGTACGAACCTGCTGTTCGAGCCCCCACTGACTACGACATTTATAGCAAATTAAAAATGAAGAGGATTTGTTTAGTCAGTACCAGCTTAGTTCATAACACAAATACAATCAATTACTAAATTTTCTAACTATTGGCTACAGCTTAATTTCTTGATAATAGAACTAATTGTGCTACTCATACCTGAAGGCATTTTGTAAACAAATACTAATGGCTTACAATTTCACTAGTATCTATTAATATGGATAGTTTATAACTTAAGTTGACGTCAAGGTGCTCAGTTCTTATGCTCAGTCTATGCCTTCAAAGGGAAAAGACGAGAAGCAACGAGAAAGCTGGGTTGACTTCACTACAAGTTGTAGTCAGACTGGCAAATATTTCATTAGATTATGCAATAATGCACCAGAAACGTCGAAAGCGATAATCGGCGATACATAGTGCTCGTTGCGACGGTAGATCTTCACAGGAACGTTAGAAGGGTAATCAGATTAATTATATACGTATTGCCCGAACAAGTAAACCACACGGTATTCCCAACTACATTATTGAGCCTTGTGTATACACCATAAGACTTTGATTGTCGAATGTAAGCCGTGTCCATTATTTAGAACATTATTTTAACCATCGGCAACATTCGGGATAACCGAAACGTGGCGTTAAAGTAATTAAATGAATTGGCCAAACAGTCAAATAGAACCGAGTAATATTTTGTTATTTAAATAGAAATATGTTTTTTATACTTTTTATTTAATCGGGAGCAACTCAAGACTTAAAATATGTGTATTTGCTATTTAATAAATGTTGACGGCAAAGTAATTTTTTTTTAATTTAAAACTGTTTCCGTTTGTGATGAAAATATAGGGGACATGCCTTAATAGAGAAATCAACATTGGGTCCGTATTAAAAGGGCCTACAGTTTGTAATTAATCATTTTCAAATGTAATTTATAATGGAACAATAGAATTAAAGAACATGTTTCAGAACATTTCATTGAACCAATAACATAAACTCAACAGTCGCTTCAAAATATACATAAATGGAGGTTTTACGTTGATTCAACTAAGAACTAAATTCCAAAACCTCACTGAGCTTGAATGTGTACATAATGTTGGTATTGAATTGGCTAAACTTAAAGTGCGATACCCTGAAATTGTAATTTCTGTTTTATTATAAAACAAACAGCAAAGCTTTTATTATTGTTGCATTACGGATAAAAATTGTTTGTAAATATAACAGGAAATTTCCTTCAACGCTCAAGTTCTGAAAGTTAATCCAAAGCTTCTGTCGTTCACTCTTCTTAAAAGCTCAATGTACGTTGAGCTTTCGATTGTGACGTCAACTGGCGGTTTACTTGAAGATCGCACATCGATCATCTCGCACTACACTTAGCTTTGGTTTTGGTTTGCTTTTGATTTTGTATGGCGGCAGCCCTTCTTCCCACCTGCGGTATTGTGTTCTATTTCGCGACTTCTCTTTGAAATTAAAGCGTTCTATATACTCCCCAGTATAGTATTTGATTTGAAGCCACCTGGAGACGATATACTGCCATCCTGTGCGTTTGTTTAACTAATATTGCTTATTCGGATATTAAGGGCCAATAGGGAGTAGAAGTTGAAACAAATCTATTGTGTTCAATTAAATATTAAATGCACTGCTAAACTATTTATCTACATAGTCATCACTCATATTTGAACACAATAGATTTGTACATTTTAGTAATCTTTTTGTAACGAAAACTGATTCTGTACTTTAATACGGCCCCAGTACGGATGCAGTAATAAATGATAGTCACTCGGTGCTAGCTTGGGCCTGTATGAGGAATCCTTGGAAAATCTCGGTTGAACTGTTCAGTGAGTTGCGCAGTGCAGGCCGCAGCGTGTGATCGGGCGTTATTGTGCGGAAGCATGACTTGAGAGGCCAGTAATCTTCGCTTTTCATTCTTACCTGCTTTCCTAAACTTTCTTAAGGTCTCTGCATATACGTATGCGTAAATTATCGTATCACGTTCCAGGAAATCTACCACCAATATACTTGTCTTGTATCATAAATATTAGTCATAAACTTTATTGAACTTTTTAAGTCTAAAGAATCTCGCATGCTTCTATTGCATTGTTTGTTGCTTGGTTTCTGCATTTGTGTACGAAATTCAAGTTTCGTCATCGCCGTCAAGTTTACTGTGATGCAGGTAAGAAAACCTGGTTTATGTGAACATTCGTCAGCATGTTTGGCGCCCACCTCGCACAAAGTTGTGGAACTGTAGTCTGTTCGTGAGAAGTTTATACAGTGCCGTACGTTAAATTTGAAGGACATTTGCGGCTATTTGCGAAATCGTAAAACTCCCAACTTCATGAATTTTTCTTGTCTCTTTTTTCAGAGGATCGTCGTTAACCAGAGAAGCTCTCGGACTTCATTCCTCATAGTGCACGCTTATTCTGTCATTTCTGAGACTCCTACTTTAGTATTTTACCTTTTATATTTGCAGGAATGCGCATGCGTCAATTCTATTGATTTTTGCTTGGTTTCGAAATTGGTGCGCAAAACCTAATTCTGGTCGCCAGCCAAAATGTGATTTGCGTACTCATCACTATCCGTTCACGTGTGGCAGCGCGTCACTAAGGCACAATCTATTAAATTGCCTACGTCTCTCATTCGGCGGAAATATTTAAACGGCCCTCTGTTTCCAAATAAGCCTCACATATCTGAAAATATAGAAGGAACTTTGGAAATATAATTTATGCTTTTCTGGCAGAGCACACTCTAATCAATTACAAAATATACAATTGCAATGAAACCAGCACCCATAATCTGTAGCAGCAAACCAAACAGGTCACTGCGGTTAATGAAAGAAATTGAAGCATCCTGTTTGTTGTCCAAACGTTGCTTCTATCTGTTAATTGTCGAAAAAAACAATTCCGCTACTAAGGAGTCTATTAGGGTGGAGTCATTATAGGACAAGTAAAATTTTATACAGAAAACTTGCTGTGTGAAAATATATGTAGGTAGTACGACAGTACGAAAATGGAACATCAACTGCATGAGCAGTCAGTAAAAGGGAATACAAAGGGAGCTAATAATGAAAGCAAGCCAACATTAAAACATTTTGCCTGTGGCATAGAAGTACTAATAAATAAATTACAAGATACCAATTTACAAAGTTAATCCATGAAAACTGATGGAAAAGCAAAAAATAAATTGGATAGACAAATATGATTAAATGAACAGGGCCAGCAAGAAAGAAATCCCCAATGTTGCAATGGTATAAAACTCGATACACAAAGAAACTTGCCAATTAAAACTGTACTGTTGAAACGGAGAGCAGGGGGGCAGCATAGTACTAAGGATGGATTGGGGATCCAGTGTTGCGATAGGTTGGGCTAACTATAAGCTAATGATTAGATTACAGTTAGCGCAACCTAGCGCAGCTATGTATGAATTAGGGATCTAGTGTTGCGATAGGTTGGACTACCTATAGCCTAACGATTAGGTTATAGTTAGCTCAACCTAACACAAAGCTATGAATGTTCGAAGTTAGAAGAAATGTCCAGCTCACATAGAGCTCAGTACCTTTCCAACACTGTCCACACTCCGTGTATCAGGGAGTAATATCGATTGCACACTTAGCTATAAAATTTAAGAAAACTTAAGGCGGAAGTATCGTTTCGAAATAACATTCTGTAAAAACGGACTACATCCAGGTGGGGAGTAAATCACTCAAGTTCTTTGTGCCTCGGCGCTAGCGCTACGCCTTTCCACAGCAGAGAGTGCCTGTTCAGTGTTGGAAAGATACGCACGTGCCCCAAAGCTAGATCCCGTCCTAAATGAGTGTTGCAGAAATACCACAGGTTGCCTTGAGCCAACAAACACGAAACCATTCCATATACTAACAGGTATTGCTCTCCTACAAATCAGAAGGGAAATAATCAATAAGGCAGAACACATCAAGAAGAGAAATGATGAAAGACACACCCTATATGGTAACATCCCGGCCAACGCAAGACT
>JABXWE010025041.1:0-20630 GCA_014611495.1 Limonius californicus
TCGTGATTAGCATATCCACTCTTCGTAATATTTACCGGCCTAGAAAAAATTGCACTAAAATAGTATATTTTTGACTACCTATATTACTGCACATTTTCAAGACCTTATAGTAATAATTCTTGTCTTAGAACATATTGAAATAGCTACATTTTTATAAATTGACCATTTTTTTTTGTCAAAGATTTTGATCTTTATTGCACTATTGCAGATTTAAAACAATTTGAAATAAATATGCTGTAATATGTCGTAATGGTCAGAACCACAATTCCTAATGGAACTCTCTGAAATGAGAATGGGAACGTTTGAACTTCTCATTTATCGTACTGTAGTTGAAAATAGTTGATTCAGCTGATGAAGTAGTTTTGGAGCAGACGGCATTGTAAAAGCACGTAGACGATAACAACATATGGGCAACACTGGAGGGCATCGCATGTGCGGGACAGTATATTTGTATTATACAGAAGGGCTCCTAATAGGGGGTTTATATGAAGGGCTTCGTAAAAACTGTAAAATATATTTTGATGCTTATTTTAAAAAAAGTTACCCCTCTGAGGTTGCCTTGTTGCCGACAGTAGTATTCAACATTTATACGCAATTCACACACTGCTAGCTATAGTATTTCGCCCGGGCGTCTGAGTGCCCGACTTATGTACCGGGCTTAGTATCAGATGTAAGGTACGTATATATATATATATATATATATATATGTCAGCATTTTAGGCCTGAAGGTCTACAGCTTGGATCATCTTCCTCCACATCTTCCTATTTTGCACCTCTTGCTCCCAGTTTGTTATTCCCAGTTCTTGTAAGTCCTCCTGCACTCCTTCCCACCAGGTTTTGTGTGGACGTCCTCTCTGATTGCGTCCCCATAAAGTCGTACTGTATATCTTTTTGGTGAGATCCTTTCTTTCCATTCTCGTTATATGGCCCAGCCATCGTAGTCTGTTCTGTTGAAATATTCTTCTTATTCCTGGTTCCTTGTATAGGCCTTCCAACTCTGCATTTGTTCTCCTTCTCCATTCTCCCTGCTCTTGCACCCCTCCGTAAATTCTCCTCAAGATCTTCCTCTCCCAGATCTCCAGTTTTTTGCAATCTCTCTTAGTTAATACCCACGTCTCACTCGCGTAAGTAATAATTGGTCTAATTATGGTTTTATACACTTTCACTTTTAAAGCTCGCCCTATATTTTTGTTAATCAGTATGTTATTGAGTGCGCCGGCACACCTAGATCCTGTCATTAACCTTTTATCTATCTCACTTCCATCACTAGTTAGCTCCACCCCCAGGTACACTGCACTATTTGTGTATTGGAACTCATACACTTTCCCTTCCTCACTATGTAATCTCAGTTGTTCGTCTATTTCTTGCCTTGCTTTTCCTAGAATCATATATTTGGATTTGTCTTCATTTATAATTAACCCTACTTCCTTCGCTTTATGTTCTAGCTTTTTCACCACCTGCTTTAATTCCTCTCTAGTTTTTGCCATTATTATCAGGTCATCAGCATATGCTAAGCATTGGTACGATTGTTGTAGGATGTTGAACGTTGTAATTATTTGGCTACCTCTTAGTACATGTTCCAAAACTATATTAAATAACAAAGGTGACAGAGGGTCTCCTTGTTTCAGACCTAAATTAATGTTGAATTTTCTTGATAATACTCCATGACTTCTTACTCGGCCTGACGTACCCGTTAAGGTCATCTTTATCAGGTCTATTGTTTCTTTTCTGAATTCCAGTTCTTCTAAGGCTTTCACAATCTTTTCTCTAGCGATTCTATCGTATGCCTGTTTAAAATCAATCAGCAGGGTATAGATCCTTCCATTTTTCTTCCTATATTTCTCCTGTATTTGTCTCATTATGAAAATATTGTCCACCGTTGCTTTCCCTTTCTTGAAACCTGCTTGGTATTGACCAATTTTTCCCTCAGCTTCTTCTTGTAGTCTTCTTTTAATTGCATGTGCTAAAATTTTGTAAGCTACGTTTAAGAGGGCAATTGGTCTGTAGTTCTTCATTTCTTGCCTGTTGCCCTTTTTATATATGGGACATATAATTGCTTGGAGCCACTCTTCCGGCATTTCTTTCCTTCCCCATACTTTTATAATAACTTCATACACTTTCTTTATCAATTCCTCCCTCGCGTATTTAATTAGTTCTACTTCTACTGGATAGAAGAGTATAGATGGTGAATGCAAATCTTTTATTCCCGTCCTCGACCAATTTTTATCCATTCCCGTTCCGTCTTTGTAAAAGAAAAGACAAGGGAAACAAAATAATAAATTTAACACACACCCACAAAACCAGTTGTTTTTTTCATTAGGCTGTGAAGAAAAACAATAGATGTAAAATCTGTTGTGTGCTTTTCTCAACATTTTTTGTGTTAAATGTAATTCGACGTGGGCCTGCCTAATGTTTTAATTTGAAGTTTTTCTTCAATCGAAAGTCTTGAAAAGTCAATCTTCAAAAGGTTATTAGCACTATTCATTGTTTACTAGTCACAAAACTGCACTTTGAAATAGAAAACTTCGAGCGCGGGCGAATCTGTTCGGTTCACTAAATCAACGTTATAATCAATAATCATAATATATGTACGGTCAGGCGATGTTTACGGAATACAGGGAATCGTGTGGACCGAACAGATGCCACCTTCACGCCTGCCATTTAAATTGCGCAAGGCGTTCGCGAACTTTGCGGCGGAATGGATGAACATTTAAACGTAAGCTATAGAAAACAAACTTTTACAGAGTTTTAATTATTTAAATACAGAAAAGAAAAGATTAATTTTAATCACGGAGGGGACGCACCCTTGTCCACTTATTCAAAAACTGCCACTGAAATTGAGCTGCTCAATGTGTATATAAGACTTTTAGTTTTATACGTTTTGGATGGTTAAAATTTATAAAGTTACTGATGATGAACTAGGGTTAATTTTAATTATCCTTCAGTTGCAGAATAGCTGTTAAATTTGAAAGGGCAGTTAGTTGTAACTGGTTTAGAATCAATAAATTTAGAGATTTGTGTAGTATTTTGGCAAAAAAGTCTCCTCCTAAAGTGTATAATACGTTTTTTTATAGTGACTAATTTGTGAGTTATAATAGAAAACCAACAAATTGTGTTCGTTGAACTGTATAGGACTTTTAGTTTTGTACTTTCTGGATGCTTAAAATATCAAAAACTGGCATATTTTGTAAATTACTGATGATTAACTTCAGTTAATGTTTCTTATCAGTCTTATCTAACTGGTTCAAAATGAATAAATTTAGAGATTTATTTAACTAGTTTCCTGATATAGCTACTAACTGAAAAATCCAGTATGATACTTTTTACTTTGTGAGGTTCTTTTTAATAGCACTCAACCATTTTCACATATTAAAATCAGAAGTTCATTTTTATTTTATCTTATGAGTAAATCGCTACGCTTTGGTGTTCTGTAAAGACTAACCAAATCACAACAAAAAGATGGTATAGGTAATCAATTTTAACTTGCATGGAATCTTTGCAAACAATACTTTGTATATAAGTCATGGAAAATAAGTTGTGTGTCCATTCTCAATCAACCATATAGAATTTTACTTCAGCAGCATACCAACATTTGAAAATATTAAAGTAAAATCCATTATGGCTGCTGGAGGACATACATACAATTTGTTTATGAAGATATATTTACGTGATATATTGTTTAAAATAGGTTACTTTGTAACAATTTACTGCAAATTAAAAGACAATATGCAGTACCTATTTTTAATATATGTATTTGTCTATAGAAACTGTCGAAAGCACAATTTTGTTACTGGTAATATCATTATCAAAAAGGTAGAAATAAATGAACTGTTCCAATTAATATATGAAAAGCACTTGAGTGCTATGAAAAGTGAGAACTTCGCAGAATATAAACTATGTGGAAAACAATTCCTGTCAAATTAGGAAATGTTTCTGTTATAAAAAAAAATATTTTGGTTTGCTTACCACATATTGAATTAAATATTCTTTTTAAAAACATTTTATGTAGTACAACTTTTAAATTAACCATCATAAGTACTGGCAATAACTATTGCTATCTTGTTTGCATTATATTTCAATTTATTTAATACTGTTAAGTAATTTACATCTAAATATTCCTTGTTTATAATATAAATATTTACTAACAACGTAAAACACAACATTCAATTCAATACCTGCAAAGAGAAATCTATACATTTGCATACCAATGTAGTGTGAATGATATCTCCACTTTGTATGTTCTCCAGAAGCCATTTTTAAATAGCTTAGGCCACATGCTCTGATACCAAACTAAGAAAGATCCTAATGCATTTATGAACTTTGTAATCGAATAGTTTCATGAAATGAACATTTACAGGATATGAATACAACATCCTTAGTTTTTGGAAGTTGGGAGTGACCGAGCGAAAGCAATTAGTTCATAAACATTGTGTATACATTATCATGTGCTTGTTTTTTGCAGAAACAATGTTGGCGGACAATGAATGTCCTCAAGATTTTATGAATGAAGGGAAGCATGTGATGTTGGCGTATAAACGAATAGATGCGAAAATAGCTTGGCCAAAACAGCAGTCGAACTAACCCAGTACTAGTCATTCTCATCTCAGTTTGGCTGTTGGATCATATTTACTAACATAGTTATTTTTTCTACACTTTCAACTTATAAGTATAGCAGAAAGACTCCTGTATGTATTTAATATTTCCTCTCATTTAAGTAAAGTGTAACTTGTCATTTTATACCTTTTTTAAATTAATCTTTTAATGAATGTGGCATAGCCACGTTTGAAGAATTTGTTTTCTTTTTGTGAAATGTTTTTGACAAATTTTGTATTTATTAGCTAATTGTACTGAGTATTATTAAAATAGATTAATTATATTCTTAAAAGTGAGTTATTTACCTTGTTTCCATGTATTCCTAATCAATGACGCCTTTGACACAATTTCTGAGTACATAATTATTACCTTTCATGTTCTCGTTATTTGCTTTGAATTTTTCAGTATGTTGAATGTCCTTAATCACCTATGTAGGTAACAAGAAAAGGTTTCAGTGTGCGTTCGGTACTGCTATGAATAAAATCATAAAACTCTTGTACAAAAAATGGAAGAAGATCTACCTCCTATCTACAACAATGATTTCCATATCACGGAGTATGAAAAGCAAATTAAGGGCAGTGCAAGAGCACAGGAGATATATAAAAGGTCACTGTTAAAGTCTGCAGATGGAAAGACCATAGATGATCATGACCAGTTTTACCGGGACCACAAATTATTGCTGAAGCTGTTTCAGGTACGTATTTTTAATGGGATTATTTGACATGGGTCAAAAAAACGTGTTGTCTGAAAAAGAAAGGGTTGTTAAAAAAAAGTACATCAAAAAGGAGCCGTTAAAAAACGGACAGCGGTGAATATATGGTGGAAAAGAGCTTTTCGGCTCGCGTTTTTATACAGCTGTTGTGAGAAGCTGTGAAGGAAGTTCTCGGATTATAGATTGATTAAACTTTCTCATCAGATAGGGAGGATATACCCTAAAATTTATAATCGTAGTTTCTTGATCAAAAATGTTTTTTGGTGTACTACTACATCGTCTCAGTTATTCATACCGACGAACTTTCCTATTTAGAGGTTATATATAGCGAATTTCTTCATTTCACGAATTTATACAAGGATCCTGACGACGAGAGCACTTCACGTTATTGTGGCTCTATATACAGGGTTCTCCGTATTAAACTGGCTACTTTAATAGTCGGATGAAATCATTCTAAGTCTTTTAAAAATATCTTTTATTTCACTAATGTACAGCTAATTCTCCTATACCTATGATCCTATACCACACCAAACAATGACTTTTGGACTAGGGAGGTTTTTTGTAAACAATTCGCGAGGATTTTCAGCTCCCCAATATTTAAAATTCTGCTTGTTAATAACGCCATCCAAATGAAAATTTGCTTCGTCAGTCATTAACAAATTGTGTATTGCTTCGCGATGCCGATTTAAAAATTCTTGACAAAATGTTAATCTCGCTTCCTTATCTCAATCGCTAAGGTGCTGTGCCATTTGGTATTTGTAAGGATGAAATTTTAAATCATTATGAAGGACTCTGTGAAGATTTCCCTTAGATACTCCTAGAACAAGTGATTGCCGATTGGCAGACTTCTTATGAAAGCAGTTCTTACCCGTTCAATATTTGCAGGCGGACGAACCGTTCTTCTACGTCCAGGTTTTCTAATGCTCTGCACAGCACAATTTTCACGCCAGTGATAACCCACACCATAATTGTTACCCCTATTATTGTTACCAAACTGCCGTCGAAATGCTCGCCGAATTTCTTCTACTGAACAAGTTCTAATGAAGATCTCCACGCAAAACACACTTTGTTGCACTGAAAAATCTATACTTAATTTATCAAAAATTTTTTCAGGGTCTTTTGGTACTTTCATATATGGAATTTTGTATTTTGTAACTACAACTGACGAAAAAAATTGCCAAGAAATTGTGATTCCGTCAGAAATATTGATATATGCTTTTTATAATTTGGAGTGGAGTGGAGAAATAAATGCATTAAACCTTTTTGTTTGAGTCCTCTTGTTAAGCAACCAGAGTTTGTTTACCTATAATATGTCGCTGGACACTATCTTCAATGAAAACTTTTTTCCGCGGTAATGTAGTCTTTGGCTCTTCTTTTGCGCATTTTTTCCCAGACAATGTTTTCCTCTATATTTTGCCGTCTTAATTCTATCCGGGTTAGATCTTCTCCATATTTGTTCCACTGCCATTTTTTTCTGGGTATTTGTTTCCACGACATTTTTACTGCCGGCACTTCTTTCCAAGTCAATGTTTCCCCAGTACTTTTACCCTATCATTTTTCCGCAGGATTTAATACTCCGATTTTTATGTCTTATCTTTTTTGCTGATATTATTTCTTCGACATGTGTTCCTCAGCACTTTTTTTGCCGGTATTTTGTCCTTGGCAGTTTGCCTGCCCGCATATCTTTCCGCCTCAATGTTGTTTTCAGCATTTTTTACCTCATCATTTTCCCCCTCTGCAGTTTTTCCTCGGAATGTTTTCGCATTTTTTTTCGGTATAATGTTTTGCGCTGCATTTTATTTGTGTTAACTTTCTTCTAGACGTTATATCCTAAACACTTGTTTCTCTGTATATTTTTTCTCGGTATTTCATTCCTCGGTATTTTTTCTTCGGCCTTTTCCGTTACTTCTTTCCGCACTAACGCTTTCGTTAGCACTTTTTACCTCATTATGTTTTTCAGCCGGTGTTTTTTTTCTGGGGCAATTATTTGCTTTGTATTTTTCAATCTTAGTTTTTTTCCAGACGTTACATCCTCGACACTTGTTCCTCTGTATTTTTTTCTCAACACTTGTTTCCTAGGTATTTTGTCTTGACATTTTCCTTGCCCGCTCATCTTCCCGCTCCGGTGTTTTCCTCAGCACGTTTTACCTTACTGCAATTTCTCCTCGGAACTGTTTTTCTGCGGGCACTTTTTTCAAGGCAATGTATTGCTCTACATTTTTCTGTCTTAATATTTTTTTCAAGCGTCACTTCCTAGATACGTGTTCCTCTGTATCCTTTTCTTGGCACTTTATTCCTCGGTACTTTTTTTTTGACATTTTAGCTGCCGATACTTCTTTCCGCACTAACGCTTTCGTCAGCACTTTTTACCTCCCATTTATTTCGCGAAATTTTTTGCAGCTGGTACTTTTTTCCGGGGCAATATTTTGCTTTGCACTCTTCAGTCCTAGTTTTTTTCAGACATTACATCCTCGACATTTGTTCCTCTGTATTTTTTCCTCGACACTTGTTTCCTGGGTATTTTGTCTTGACAATTTCCTTGCCCGCTCATCTTCCCGCTCCAGTGTTTTCCGCGGCACTTTTTACCGTACTGCAGTTTTTTTGCTTTACATTTTTCTGTTTTTAATATTTTTTCCAGGCGTCTCTTCCTCGATAGGTGTTCCTCTGTATCCTTTTCTCGGGACTTCATTCCTCGGTATTTTTTCTTTGACATTTTCCCTGTCGGTACTTTTTTCTGCACTAATTTCACTATTTTTCTCTCGGCAGTTTTTTCACGGAATTTTTTTAAGCCGGCATTTTTTCCGGGGCAATGTTTCGCTTTGCTTTCTTCAGTCCTATTTTTTTTTCAGACGTTACATCCTCCACACTTGTTCCTCGGCATTTTCCCTGGGAGCACTTCTTTCCGCCGCTATGTTTTCCTCGGCATTTATTTTTTCTCTGTGCAGTTTTTCCTTTAGAATGTTTTTCTGCCGGTACATTTTTCTTAAGATTCTTTCTCTACGCTTTTTTCTTACGCGTTTTTTTTCCTGTCTTTAGCCTTCTTCCAATTATTTTTTTACCTCGGCATTTGTTTCATAGGCATTTTTCTGTCGGCAGTACTGTTCTCGTCACTTTTTTCCAGGCGTTTTCTTTCTTTATTCATGTGGAAATTTTCTGTCTGAACCTTTTCTGTAGATGTTTCCTTCCTCGGCGTTTCTTTCTGCGACACTTTTTTAATGTTTGCTGCACTTTTTCCTGTAGGTACTTTTTTTCGCGGCAGTATGTTTATCGGCACGTTTTCTGTTATGCGCTTTTTCTAGGCGTTTTTTCAGCGGCATTTCTTTCCGTTCCACTTTTGCCGTGCTTTTTTTCCTCAACTCTTTTGTCAATAATCTTTGATTTTGAAGTTTGTTAGTTTCTTGAACCTCTGTTACATACCACGTGTCTACATAATTGGAATACATATTTTTTATTATAGAACACTTATTGAAAATACAATATGGCTATTGTACTTGGTTTTATAATCTGCACATTCAATTTTTTGTATTAATCCTAAATTGATATGGTATTTATGTATGTAGGTGCTGGGAGTAATGCCCATACAAAGAGGAGAAATTGGTCGTATTACTTTTAGTTGGCGCAGTATACCTTCAATTTACGCCTACTGTTTCTATATTATTACGACCATTTTGGTTTTTATGGTAGGCTACGAGCGCTTATTAATTCTAACCACTCAAAGCAAGAGGTTCGATGAGTACATTTACTCCATTATTTTCATCATTTTTTTGGTGCCTCATTTCTGGATACCATATGTCGGCTGGGGTGTCGCAACGGAAGTTTGCGATTACAAAAACAGCTGGGGGCACTTTCAACTGCATTATTACAAAATCACAGGTAATAAACTTTAAATAAGCATATGCTGACGTACAACTAACAATTTCTAGAGAATGGTTATCTTTTATTGTATATGCCTTTAAAAAGAAATCATTATGTTAAATAGTGTATCATGTTCCTTTTAACCCGCCAGTCAAAGAAACTATCAATAGAATTATAGAAGAGTAATAAATACAATTTTTTTAATAGTACGTCCTGGTTTTTGAAGGAAGAAGTATTTTTATTTTTGCATTACAAATGAGATCACAAAGGTAAAAACATCATTTACTCCAGTTAACTAGGAAATTGGCCACCAAGGTCACAAGACCTTACAGCTTTGGATTCTTTAGTATGACTATTAAAATGTAATGCACAAAAATGAATCTAATACTGTGAAAGGGTTAAAAATATCACGATTCGTTAATACAAGTTTAAATGTGAATAAGCAATATCAGAGAACACTTTGAACAGTTTGACCGTTTTTCTTGTTAATTATTTTTAAATAAAGTTTTTATGTGTTTTATTCATAGATTCGTAGCTAACTAGAGTTCAAATCGCTATTGCGAGTAAAGTAAAATTAAAAATGTTGTTTTGAGAATTTGGCAAGCCTTTGGTTTGTTGTAAAAAATATGAGGTGTTCCCAAAAAATATTATTACTTTTTGGTTTTCCAGTACCATTTTTTAACTGGAGAGTTGGACGAAGCATGAAAAACTATTTAACAGAAAGGAATATATTTTTGAAAAGTTTCACTCTAAAACGAATATTACTCTATAATCAGCTGCCCTGCATACCGTTTTTTCCTTAAATGCTCATTTTAGGGAAGAGTTTGGAGTTCCCACATCTCAGTACATTGATTGTTGTAATAAGCAGTGGATGTTTAGTTCTTGCCGTGGCTTTTCTGACATCATTGTGTGCTCTCATGGATGGGTTCACTATGTATCATACTGTAGCATATTATCATATTGTAACAATGATAAATATGAACTGTGCGTTATGGTATATAAATTGCAGAGCGATTGGTAACGCAAGTAAATGTGTTGCCGACAGTTTTGAAGAGGTAAAGAGTTACCAATAAAACACTACAGACGTACGTGGCAGTGAATTGTAATATACAGGGTGTTTGTTCTAAGGACACTTACTTGAAAGCCTAGCTATATGCAACCTAACCTACACATCAGCGACTCCTCGATATTTACTTAAGATAATACTATAACAATGGAAAATTATAGTTTTCAACTTCATATTACTGTATGAGAATTATATCAGTAACAGGTCTGCCGTAATTGTTTTATGCAGGGTGTTCCACGATGTGAGGTAACTACTTCGTGTACGTAATCTTTAGACCAAATATAGTTAAAAATTCTAATAAAGTTATACCCTAAAGTGAACCGTTTTCAAAATACAGGGTGTTAAATTATTATTAATTAAATAATTACAGTTTCAGAAAAGGCAATATTTATTTTTATTTTAGTTTAAAATCACTATAAAGATTGTTCTGGCTCTTCTTAAGAGAGATCGGGTTGCCCTACGTAACATATCATTGATATTCCGGGTTAGCTCCGCTGCCTCAAAAATGCGTCTCCTAAGATCTTCAACAGTCTCTGATGGTGTTTGGTATATCATATCTTTCATATGGCCACAAAAATAATAATCTAAACAATTTAAGTCCGGACATCTTGGGGGCCAGGGGTGCTGTTCTCCCCCACCAATTACACGTCCTTCAAACCGTTGATTCAAAAATTGTCTTACACGTAACGCAAAGTACGCAGGGGCACTACCGTGCAGGTACCACATACCATGTCTGGTCGCCAGAGGGAGCTCAACAATCCTCACAAATGATCTTCTAGAAAATTTTAAAATCTGTCGGCGATTAAATGGTTCTCAAAAACGAATGGACCAATGAGTATGTTATAAATAATTACGCACCACAAGTTTCACTGAAAACCTATGTTGATAATTTGACACTGTGATTTCATGTGGATTCTCCAAATCCCAAGAGTGGCTATTCTTCCTGTTCATTAATCAATTGCAATTCATTGTAATTGTTGCCTCATCCGTGAATACAATTCCATTTCGTAGGTAGGTTTCGATTTTGAATGATCCGGCGGCAAGATTCCATAGACTAGCGAAATCTGTAGGACAGAAGGCTTGAACAGGCTGGATATGAAATGGTGGTCGTGGTACTTTAACTTGTGCAGATACACGAGGAACAGAGGTGTTGGGATTATTATCAATTTCTCGCAGTATGTTGTCCACATAGTCTAGCACTTCCTGTATTGGACGCTCAGTCGACGGTTTCGGGAAAGTTCTGTGTTCACGTAGGCGGTTGTGCACTTGTTAGAAAACTCGTCAGTTTAGTAGTCGTCGATTTGGAAATCTCAACCCATATTTTCGAGCAGCTGCTACAGAGTTTCGATCACAAAAAACGTACATGTAATGGATATCGGCGTACTTTCGCGTTGTAAAAGTATTTTCAACACTGTTTATAAGCGCAAGCAGAGAAATCAACTTTAAGGTGCTTTACTGTTTGGCATACAAGTAAATAATATAATTTCCATAATAACGTAGACAGTTTGTATCAAATACCACTTAATATCGTTTATTGTTTCGGCTGCTTCAGTATTTAACTAAAACAGGTCTAACTTCTTTAATAGTCGATTTAGAGAAAATGACCACTCTTTAGTTTCGACTTCTTTTCACTTCTCCTACACGTAGGTGAAGTAGTGTCCTCAGGTCATGGGATACACGGTATAATAATTTCATTTATAATAATAATAAGAACGATTACATATGATGTTACAGGGCAAACAATCGTTCTCGTCAGCCCGCAACAAACCGATGTAAAGGGCTCTTAGGCTTACATAGTTAGGAGAGAAAAGTCGCAGAAAACGATTGTAGGGAGAAAATCTTGTGAAATGTATGGGATAAGTGAAAATATGTGGACGCCACCCTTTCAAGTCGCAGCTATAAGTAGATCCTCCTGAAAGGACCAGGGACCGACGGCTTTTTCTTTTTGGCGGAGGAGGTGTTGTGGTTTTTATAGTGTTCCAATTCTCCTCGCTTTTCAATATAATCTCCACCATGTTGTCTGCATTTATTCTTCTTCCGACTCTATCCTTTCTATCCGCTCAACACTTCTGTCAGTTGGTATCACCCTTCTCCAAATTTTATATCAGCCTATGCCTGTGAGTTCCTAATCAGTTTTTTGCCCATTTTGCACTTCCGGTGGTTTGAGCCCTTCTTATGTACTAATTTTCTTTGGTTTCTCATTTCATTTTTATTTGGTACTTATCTCTATATTTCGTACTCTAATGGTCATATTCGTTAACTTCCGTCCCTCGTACAGAATAATGGCTTTGGTTTCTTGTGAATCCAGTTGTAAGTGTTTTCCTTGGATAGCCTTATGCAGTGTCTCTGTGGCTTCGTTTGTCGTCCTTAAGAAATGTTCTGCCGCTTTAGCGCTCATGGTGATCTTATTGTTGTCCGCAAAGCGTACAACTTTTACTCCGTTAGGCATTTCTATGACTATGATACTGTTGTAATAAATGTTCCACAGTATGGGTCCAAGGACTGCGCCCTGTGGAACCCTGCATTCGTCCGTTTTTCTCCACTTAAATAAACCGGTCCTTTAGGTAGCTTGTTATTAATTTTCTCAAATAGGGTTGCACTCCTATTGTGGTGAGTTCGTTCAGTATTTCCATTTCCATGAGATGCTACGAACACGTTTCTTATATCGAAAGATACGTACGTATTTTCGGTTATGATACGTTTCATCTTCTCTAATTTGTCTACCACTTTCTTCATGGCATCTACTGTAGACTGTTCCTTCCTAAAACCAAACTGGTTTTAGACTAATTTATTCTCTACTTCTTCTGCTAGTCTTCCAGCTATGAGGTGCTCAAGCGCTTTCCCCATGTCGCTTCTAAGGCATATTGGTTTATTTGGTGCGGACTAGTTTTGCTGACTTCCATTGATTTGGGATTTTCCCTTTGCGGAAGCATTCGTTCATCATTTTGAGAAAATGGCTGCTTTAACAAGCTCTGGCGGGATGTGATCTGCTCTGGCGACCTTGAGTACTTCTTCTTCTTGCAGTGCCTATCCGTTTCGGATGTTGGCTATTAGCATGGCTATCCTAGCTTTATTGGCTGCTGTTCGGAAGAGTTGTGTTGTAGTTAGACAGAACCATTTTCTTAGATTCTGCAGCCACGATATTCTCCTTCGTCCTGGGCCTCGCCTTTCGTACACTTTTCCCTGCAGAATGAGTTGTAGTAGGCCATATCGGTGTTCATTACGCATTATGTGGCCCAGGTATTCCAGCAGTTCTTTATTTGTAATCCGGTCGACCCATGAGATTTTCAGGATGCGTCTATAGCACATTTCAAACGCCTTCAGCTTCTTGGTAGATGCCTCGGTCAGCGTCCAAGATTCCACTCCATAGAGAAGAACCGTGAATACGTAGCAGCGCAGTAAACGAATTTTTATTTGTAACGGGATGTCGTGGCTCTTAAATATTATGCTCATTCTCATGAACGCTGCCCTGGCTTTCTCCATTCTCTGCTTTATTTCAGTTGAGTGGTCCCAATGTTCGTTTAAACTTGTCCCCAGGTACGTGTATTTCTCGACTCTTGTTCATTTAAGGCTAGTTTTATAATGTAGTATTCGGAGTAGATGTTAAAAAGTAGCGGGGACAGCACACAGCCTTGTCTCACACCTCTTTCTATTTTGATCTCCTCAGTCAGTTGATTATCTATCTTGATAGCTGCTGATTGGTTATAATAGATATTGTTAAAGATACGTTGACCTTTTTCATCAAGACCAACTGCTTTTAAGATTGATATTAAATCTTCATGTTTGACCCTATCGAAAGCCTTCTGATAGTCAACAAAACACACATATATGTCGCAGTTCACGTCCCTGCAGCGTTGGAAGAGGACTTGAATAGCGGAAAGAGCGTCTCTTGTACCTAGTGAGTCGCGAAAGCCAAATTGTGTGCGAGTTAGTTGTGCTTCGCATTTTTTGTATATCCTCCTATGTATTATCTTTAGAAATGTTTTGAGAAGATGATTCATTAGACTGATAATTCTATAGTCTTCACATTTTTTTGCATTTGGTTTTTTTGGTAGAGTTATGAATGTGGTTTTAAGCCATTCAAGTGGGATTATTCCTGATTCATATATGTTATTAAACATTGCAGTGAGCCATTTGATTTCGTCACTCTCCATGATTTTTAGGAATTCTGCATGAAAGTTGTCTGGTCCCGTCGCCTTCCCATCCTTTAATCCTCTTATTGCGGCTATCACTTCTTCTTGAGTGATTTCAGGTCCGGTGTTGCATATGGTGTTCAATGTATTGTATGCGTAATTGTTTCTATTATCCTCGAAGGTCTTCTCAACGTAATTTTTCCATATTGTTTGTAGTTCACTTAGATCCAGTATTATATTGCCCTCATTGTCTTGTAAACATCCGGTTTTCCTTGGTCGATGTAATCCTGCCGCTTCTTTTACTTTTTTGTGAAGATTAAAAGAATCGTGCTTGCCATCCAGTGATTCTATCTCTTTGCATTTTTCTCCAACCAAGCGTTTTGGCCTCTCTAATCTTTTTATTTATCTCTTTATCAATTTGTTTGTATCTGATATTGTCTTTGTTCTTAGTTTTTTGTCTTTCCTCCATCATATCCAGTATGTCGTCTGTAATCCATATCTTCTTTTTAACCCTTGCTGGACATAGATAGATGTCAAGAATTTCTTGGTTTGTCTCTTGTAACTTCTGGATTTTCTCTTTCGTGTCGGATGATATATCAGTTTCCTTTTCCATTTCTGAGATACTTCTTCTGGCTGTATATTCTTCTTCAAGGTTTCTCAATTTTGATGGCAGTCCTATGCTTGATTTTCCGCGCACTGGTCGTATTTCTTCGAACTATAATTCATTCTTTTCCAACCTTTGCTACCTCTTCTGTCCACTAATAAACCTGTCGTCTCTTGCTTCTTTGCTTATTCTTCACGAACGTTTTGTCGGTTGCTTTCTGGATGATTTGTCTGCCATTTATATCTTATAGATTGTTCTGAATTATATCTAGTGCCACCCACGAATTCCCTATAAATGTTTTCATGTTGGTCAAACTGATCTTACATCCCAAATGTTGATTGTTTGGAATAGTGTTGGCAGGGACCGACAGCTTACGGGGAGTTGAACTTACCTTGTTATGCTTCCTGCTTACTTCAGTATTTTTTATAAAATACATACAGTATAAATATACACAAGGAAAGGGTGTCGACACGTTGGAACCTTTGCTCGAACCGTCACTGATTACATCATTTACTGTAAACTCAAAAAAAAACAGCTTGAACTGGTTTTGAAAATAGACTGACCGCAAAACTGAGGACATAATTCCTGGAAATGCCTCGAAAAGTGCATCTTGTCCGCCTCGAGACATGCTCGCCGGCGCTAGCCAATGAAAACACGCAGGCGGCGCAAGATGTGCTATTTACGAATTAAAATACTGAAATGAATCTACTAAACGTTCAAATTCAACACGCAAACACCAGACGAGTCAATGAAGGATAAACTAATAACCTATTTAATAAGTACCCGACATTAGTTCGTCGGCAAAGTTCTATTGGGATTTAAAACGATTGCCGAACTGGACTTAAGAGTAAACTAATATTTGCATTTAACCATTTCTGACTATGGTAGGTATCATAACAATATCTTAAGATATCGAGGGTGTCGTTGATATGTACGTTGGGTTACATATTACTAAGCTTTTAGGCGCGTAGATATTTTTCAAAATATGTTTACTTTTGTAGAAGTTCGTTCAACCCCAGATATTGCAGTTCTACAACCTTCTATGACCTTAAATCATTTATGTATATCCTACATGGATTTATTTACAAACACATATAACCGTATATATATATATATATATACAAAGTATGTTTAACTGAAAATCATTTTTAGGACATGGGCAAGCATATGTCAGGCTACCTTATAAGTCATTATCGACTGCTATGGTTAAAATTAAGTGACATTTTGCAAAAATTGGGCAACGCCTATGCAAGAACTTATTCTACGTATTCGCTATTTCTGTTGACAAATATTACAATTGCAGTAAGATTAATTTATACAGTTCTCATACTTTTTTTACTAATATTTATTTTTATACAACAGATTTATGGATTCACTTCAGAAATAGTCGACCATGGGTTTAGGTTCACATTCAAAGAAATGGGCTTGCTCGTCGACACTGGTTACTGCACAACATTGCTTTATGTTTTCTGCGATTGCTCCCATCAGGCATCCATAAACATCGCTAACAGAGTGCAGACTCTCTTAATGACTGTTCCACTGAGCAAAGTCGAACCAATCACCGCAAAAGAGGTAATTTTTGCTTGATAAACCACTTTTCACAGGTTTAATTAAACATTTTTTTGAGAAGATCGAATTGTTTCTAATTGCAATCCAAATGAACCCACCCAAAGTGTCTTTGCAAGGATACGCCGTAGTCAATAGGGAGTTGGTGTCCTCGGTATGCATAATTACCACATAGCCTGAGCCTTCTCTTATAATTATTTCCTGTTTTAGATGGTAGCAACAGTCACTATTTATTTGATAGTTCTTCTGCAATTTAAAATAAGTTTACTAAGGGCTCAATAAGGCTTACCCTATAAAATGGTGGAATAATAATTGGTATTTTACCCTAGGTGTTATGGAATTTTTATCTTGTACCAACATGAAATTCATTTAGAAGAATATGGTTACTATCTTTTTTCAATAACAGCAATTACCTCTACTATGGATGTGTGTTTTTCAAACATGAATTTAATTTAGAAGTTTCTACTTATTATTTTTTGCAAAAACTGAAATTACTGTTACTCGCTCAATACAATGGAATTCGTGTTTTTCAAACATGAATTTCATGGTTGTTTACTAATTTTTTGCAATATCAAAAACTACTTCTCCAGATTAACTATAAATCTATTGTTAACTGGTATTTCCAAATCGCTAATAGCTTTGCACTCGACTCTTTCATTACTATAAACTTTATGTTTTCCAATATAAAATTCATTTCGAAGATATTGGTTACTAACTTTAGTGTAATAAGAGCAATTACCTTTACTGTAAATGTATGTTTTCAAATATTAAATTCATTGACACATAGTGTTAACTAACTTATTGCAAAATCAAAAATTACTCTTACTGTTAATTTAAAAATCTATGGTTAACTGGTATTTCAGAACAGCTAATAGCTTTGTACTGTACTCCTTTATTATTATGAACTTCATGTTTTCCAATGTAAAATTCATTTAGAATAATATGGATTTATTTTTACTGATATTTTTAAATCCATAGTTAACTTGTAGTTATTTAAAAATAGGCAATGGCTCTATAATGGGTACGTAGTATGTTTTGAAATGAATATGGAATTTATTGAACAAACGTGTATTAATTTTATGGTGATATCAAAGTTAATACTCACGGTTACAATGAAGCTGTTACAGGTAATTTAATATTTGATCCCTATTTAGAATGGACTTGATGTTGAGGTAGCGATTCTATACATAGTTGTATAGACTGTTTATAAATAGCGTTTATCGAATTATACATAAATATTATAATTTATAATATGTTTAACACACAATTATCACATTTTTGTATAAAGAATTCTACAGTGGTGTGAAAAAGTTCTGCATCAGTTGCACAAATAAGATAAATTGCAGTTTAAACCTATTTTTTCAAATATTTTTCATTTCATTATGCAAATATAATACAGACACAATTTATTCAAAAACAAAAAATTGTACATTATATATATAATAATGTAGTCTACACCTAAACGTTTATTACAATACACACTAATTAATTTTAAACTATTTTAGTACCTAATAGGCCATACTTAGTTTTTAATAACTAATTCACGCCTTTTAGGCATAGAATTCATCAGTTTCTGTATTTCTTCCTTCGTAATGCAGCAATACCAGGTATCAATTGGGGATTCGATTAATTCCACTTTTTTGTGGGCGTTTTTCTTGAAAAAATGTTAGAAATCCTCTGCCAAAAGTTTTCTATTATTTATATCATTTAGGTGCGGGGATTGTGCTGGCCAGTCTGTTCTTTTAACTTTATTGGTCGATATCCAAGATTGAACAACCTTTGTTCTGTGGCAAGGAGCATTCTCTTCTTGAAAGATGAAGGTTTTGTCAGGAAATAACCCTTTTCCACTAGGTAGAATTTTTTCCTGTAGGACATCAATGTATTTGGTTGCATTCGTCATGCCAGATATAACATGCAGTCTACCAATACCTTCAGCAGACATGTAACCACATATCATGGCAGCTGTTGGATGTTCAATTGTTGGCAGAACACACTGTCGTGAAAATTCTTCTCCAGGAAATCTTCTAACATAGGTATGTGTTTCCAGCTTGATGGTTAATGTTAAAGGTAGATTCATCACTAAATAATACCTTCTGCTATTGTTCTGGAGCCCAATGGCGGTGATCCTTTGTCCATCCCAAATGGTGGAGCCTTTGTTTTTCTGATAGAATGGGTTTCTTTCTAGATTTGCAACTCCTAAGTCTAGATTTAAGAAGTCTCCGTGTCACAGGAGAAGTGCGTACACTTACACCAGTAGCTTCGGAGTGCGATCGTAAAATGCCCTTCCCTCTACTAACTTTTAAATGACTTGATATTTTTTCACAAAATGTTGTGTGCTTTAATGGGAGACTAAATACTACTTTTTAGTCCATATTTAAATTTTATAACTTTCAAAATGGCGACTAGGCGCTATCGGGAACTATTTTTTTAAATAACACTGGGGATCGAGTGAAACCTCATTTGAAAGGCATTTTAATTCTGCGTCTGATCATTGCGTTTCATAACAACAAACATTCATCCAGAAAAAAAAATGACAGATAATTGAAAATAATAAGTTTATTGAAAAAACTAAGAAATAAAACAGAAAAGGTATGCTTTCGAAATGTTCACCATTGAAGAATGAAGAAGAAGATTTAAAAACAGAACAAAACTAATTTTAAACAAGAAAAATTGAATAGTAATACTATTTTAATAAAGGTTTAAAGTGTGCTCCTTGAACTTCTTGGCAATAGCAAAACCTATTTAATATCTCTTCTTCGCTTCTGTTATTTTACGTTGTAAATCCAAAAGGGAATCACGTTATGTTAGAAAAACTTTCAATTTAAGATACCCCACAAAAAAGTCCAACGGAGTGAGGTCAGGGGATCGCGACTTGTCTGCTAAAATGCGTACGAGCGCCATCTTGCTGGTATATGATATCCATGTCAAATTCGTTTGGATTATTTTCAGTAATCTCAAATATTAACGGATAGATGAGATTTTCCAGTAAGGTTTCCGTCGATAAATAAGGGACCTACGATATGGTCGCCAAATATTCCTATCCACACATCTAATTTTTGCTGGAATTGGGTGTGACCTTCTCGGAATACATGGGGGTTTTCATCGCACCAATATCTTACATTTTGTCTGTTAACAAACTCATTTAAAAAAATTGTGCATTCGTCACTAAAACAGATATTGCGAAGATAGGATGGGTTTCTTGCAATAGTTTAGGTGATAGCCTCACAAAATTCAATGCGTCTATCCGGATCATCTTCAATCAACTGTAACATCTTCATTTTTTATGGATGGAACTTATGCCGTTTTAAAAACTTTTGACAGTGGTCGCCGATACATCATACTGCCATTTCACCGACTATCTGAATTTGTTTGTCTTCTGAAATTGCGGGTCGCCCAGGGTTTTCCGTGTTTTGCACACTTCAAGTAATAATAATAATAACATTTTTGCACAAGTTCTCTTAAATACGTTCTCGAAATAGGACGGTTAGGAAATCGTTCATTAAATATTCTTTCGGCTTCGTGAAAGTTTCTATTGGCTTCAGCAAAAATAAAAACTGCTTCAGTTTTTTCTTGCAAAGTTCGAATATTCGCCATAATTATTGTTAGTATCACTGAGCTAACACAATAACTAAATTAAAGTGACAGAACAGAAAGACTAATTATTTCAATTGTTTTTCTTCTGTTGTTTCGCCTCCTACATTTTAGCGTTTTGCGTAATAACAGAAACAGATAATTTGGAAGTCTGTCATTTGTTTACGAATCTATAAAATTTTCCCAAAATTTAGAATTATAATCTACTCAAAGAGACCTTTCAAATGAGGTGCACTCGACCTCCATAGCCATTTAAAAAAATAGTTCACGATGGCATCTAACTGCCATATTGAAAGTTAAAAATTTAAATATGGACTTAAAAGTAGTATTTAGCCTCCCATTAAAGCACACAAAATTTTGTGAACAAATATCAAATCATTCAAAAGTTAGTAGGGGGGGGGGTGCATTTTACGGCCGCAGTGTATATGTTGCGGTCAAAGACGGTAATCGGACAGTGACGATAATGGCCGGACAATGACGTGAATGTCCATTTTTCCTGGCCAATATCGC
>JABXWE010025044.1:0-15204 GCA_014611495.1 Limonius californicus
ACTTAAAAGTATAATTAGGAGAAATACTTACTATGTTATGTATGTTATGTATATATATATACAAAATTTTATGTGCTTTAGTGGGAAGCTAAATACTAATTTTTAGTACATATTTTAATTTTATAACTTTAATACTTTTTTAGTGGGAACGAGTGAAACCTCATTTGAAAAGTCTCTTTGAGTAGAGTATAATTCTATGTTTTGGGAAAATTTTATAGATTCAAAAAAAAAGACAGATTTCCAAATTATCTGTTTCTGATATTAAGCAAAACGCTAAAACAATGTAGGAGGCGAAACAACAGAAGTAAAATAATTGAAATAATTAGTCCTTCTGTTCTGCCACTTTAATTCAGTTATTGTGTTTGCTCACGTTTTAATATTGAGTGTTAAAACCGGTAATACTGACAACAATTATGGCGAATGTTCGAACTTTGCAGTTTTTATTTTTGCTGAAGCCAATCGAAAGTTTCACGAAGCCGAAAGAATATTTATTGAACGCTTTCCCGACCGTCCTATTTCGAGGACGTATTTAAGAAAACTTGTGCAAAAATGTATTAACACTGGAAGTGGGCAAAACAGGAAAACCATGGACGACCCGCAATTTCAGAAGACAAACAAATTCAGAAATGGTAGTACATTCTCAGCAATCAACTTCACATGTAGTTGCGATATGTGATGTATCGGCGGACACTGTCCAAAAGTTTTTAAACGGCATAAGTTCCATCCATACAAAATGACGATTTTACACCAATTGATTGAAGATGATCCGGATAGACGCATTGAATTTTGTGACGTCATGACCCACACCGTTGCAAGAAATCTTCCCAATATCTGTTTTAGTGACGAATGCATATTTTTTAAATGGGTTTGTTAACAGACAAAATGTAAGATATTGGTGCGATGAAAATCCCTGTTTTCCGGGAAAGTCACATCCAATTTCAGCAAAAATTGAATGTGTGGCTAGGAATACTTGGTGACCATATCGTAGATCCCGTATTTATCGACGGAAACCTTATTGGGGAATTATACTGGATCATGCTGCAAAACCTCATTGATTGAAACTTCCCAGAAAGTACGGGAAGAGATATTTAATAGGTTTTTCTATTGCCAAGAAGTTCAAGTAGCACACTTTGAACATTTATTAAAATAGTATTACTATTCAGTTTTTCTTGTATAAAATAAGTTTTGTTGTGTTTTAGAATCTTCTTCTTTTCTTCATTCTTCAATGGTGAACATTTCGAAAGCATACCTTTTTAGTTTTTTCCATAAACTTGTTATTTTCAAACATCTGTTATTTTTTTCTGGATGAATACTTTTTTTATGAAACTGAAGGGTTAGACGCAGAATTAAAATACCTTTCAAACGAGGTGTCACTCGACCCCCATTACCATTTCAAAAATAGTTCAAGATGGCGCCTAGCTGCCATTTTGAAAGTTATAAAATATAAATAGATGCTAAAAACTAGTATTTAGTCTCCCGTTAAAGCACACAAAATTTTGTGAAGAAATATGAAGTCGTCCGAAAAGAAACCGTTCAAATTATTGGATAAAATAAATAAATGGCGTTTGGGAAATGTTTGCGGAGAGACCCGAAGGCCGTTCCGCACCCTGCTGCTACTTTAACCCTGTTTGACGTAGTTAGTAACATATGCGCACTAACCCAGGGGGACCGACGGTTTTAGGTACTCTCCGAGGCACCGGGCGGATTGTTCCTTAACTTTGACTACCGTTTTACCAGTACTTGCGGTTGTCCGCCACGCTGCTTCCCTAATTATAGGATAAAAACGATATGAAATAATTTTTCATCATAAACAAGGCGCTTCCAGTCGTGAAATAGCTATGAAAGTCCAGTGCAATCAATCCACAGTTATTAGAGTGATCAAAAAATACTGTGAGACGGGCAAAATTGAGGTTAACCCCGCAGTGACCGTTCAAACAAAAACATCAGACAGACGGCAGTGTATTGTGGAGGACGAGCTTGGCAGACAGAAGTCTTAATTTGACAGATTTAACCAAAACATATGGTCTAAAGCTAGTGGTGTAAGTTCTACTGTAAGACGGAGACTTTTTAAATCTGGACCTATCCTATCAGAAGAACAAAGACTCCGCCGTTGAGATGAGCAAAGGAACATCGTCATTGGCCCCAGAACAATGGCAGAAGGTATTATTTAGTGATGAATCTAGCTTTAACATTAACAATCATGCTGGAGACACATATGTTAGAAGATTTCCTGGAGAAAAATTTTCACGACAATGTGTTCTGCTAACTATTAATCATCCAACCTCTGTCATGATATGAGGCTGCATGTCAGCTAAAAGTGTTGGTAGACTGCATCTTCTATCTGGCATGAGGAATGCAACCAAATACATTGATGTCCTACAGAAGAAGTGCTGCCTAGTGGAAAAGAGTTCTTTCCTGACAAAACATTTAGATTTCAAGATGATAATGCCCCTTGCCACAGAGCAGGGGTTGTTCAACCTTGGATATTCACCAATAAAATTAAAAGAATAGACTGGCCACCACAATCCCCGAACCTAAACCCTACAGAAAACTTATGGCATAGGATTTCTAACATTATTTCAAGAAAAACACCCACAAAAAAATAGAATTAATCGAATCCCTAATTCACGCCTGGTATCGCTACATTACGAAGGAAGAATTACAAAAACTGACGAATACTGTGGCAAAAAGGTGTGAATTAGTTATTAAAAATAAGGGATAGCTTACTAAGTACGAAAATAGTGTAAAATCAATTAGTGTGTATTGTAATAAACGTTTAGGTGTAAACTACGTTATTATATATAATGTACAATTTTTCTGTTTTTGAATTAATTTTATATATCGAATTGTTTCCGTTTTTTATGGATCGCCATTTGGCCTATTATTATTACTAGTATTGTGTTTAGGTACCTGTATTATATTTACAATGATGAAACGAAACATATTTGAAAAACATTGACTTAAACCATAGGCAAATAAACACTGTTTATTTGCCTATGCTTAAACTGTAATTTATCTTATTTGTGCAACAGATGCAGACATTTTTCACACCACTGTACTTCCACTCCGGAGTACTTGTAAAAATTTTAATTATACTGCTAATATTTAATTTTTAATCTATCCTGCTATTGCGTTATTTATAATCTAATTAAGGTGTTATTGATTAACGCCGCATTTGGTTAAGGTCATACTGAGAAATATCTCTTTTTGTTATACTGCATTACTCTAAATAATTAATACACTAGAAACCAATAGTCATAAAACAATATTTAACTGTTATTAAAATTATTGTACCTCTATTTATTTTCTGCAAATCTACTAATGATAATCTATCCAGTAGATGTAATTTATCAAATAAATTTTATTTACGTAAGGCTAGTACGACACGAAAAAGAATTTAACAAAAACTGTTCTAAACAATTTTATATCGTTACAAAACAGAATTTTAAACAACATTTTGTACTAAATTCTGTACTTTCATTATCTATATCTGCAGGATTTTGTTTAGATCTGCGTCGTATCGATTCCCAATTTCAGTGTTCATCAATGATCGCAGAGAGCAGATCATGTTTTACCACATGTTTACGCCACTGCGCCGACGCTAGCCCTGCCCATATTTATTTTAGGTTATAAACACTGAAAACATAGCCAAAATCATAGAAAAATAATACAATATAACAGGCCAACAAATTAACAAGACTCTTGGTTATGTAAACAATTGGAATCTTGAGAGAATTCTACATTATCCACAGTCACATGATTATTTTGACAGTTTTCTCGTAGAAAATAACGTAATTTTGACCTATTTGCGCATGCTCGCAGACAGAATTTCTCACAAAATTCTGATTCGGGTCATAGATGTTCTGCAGAATTTTATGATTAAATTTTGTACAAAATTCTACGTCGTGTCATACCAGATCACTACAGAATTGAGAATCTTCTTACGGTCACGTGACTACCCTGTCTTGATTAAAAAGTACTAAAAGTGAATACGTTCATTAAAAGTAAAATAATCATTACTTCTTCTGTTGCTAATGTTTGTAGTTCATTTATTATAGTGCAAGTAATGTTGATAACGATCAGTAATAAGCAGAAAGCTCGAATATGACATATAAGGAATAGAAGAATTTATGTACAGCATATAGAGAGAAGTATATTACAAATCATGTCTAGATTTAGTTTGTCTCTTGCCTGACTGACATCGGAGGGTAAATCAGTGCCGTGGCGTAAATTCAATTTAACCAAAAAATATCGATAGGGTTGTAAGTTTCTTAGTCTGGGGAATCCCCAAATATGTAATTATTTAGTTTTAGATAATTTCCCTTCCATTTGAATATATATATATTTCCATTTTTTAATACTGTCATCGCCAAAATATTCATTGCTTACGAGTTTCACAGTAAAATTTATAAAAGCTCTAAATACACTTCTCTCGGTTTGTTTCTAACGAAGCGTATGCATATTTAATGTTGAGTCTGGGGTTTCCCCGAAATGCGGGATGTTCAAAAGCCCTACGACAACCCTCCAAGCGTGCTCGTATTAATTTATTATTTTTTATTCACTATGTTTTAAATTCTCTGCGTGAAGCATCAAGGGCTGAAACTTTTTAATTTTTTTATTAGATACATTACAGTTGTCTCGCATTATCTTATTACTAATCTGCCATAAATCTCCCAAACTCCCGGAGTTGTTTAATTACTTTTCCTTGCGTATGATTAATTAATCCATTAAAACCCTCTTCCTTCATCAAAAGTCTCAAGTTTCCTTTTTTATTAGACAAACAGTTTACGTTTTAAAAAATTTTCTCTACCTTAAATTCCTCATTTCCTCTTGAACATCATTAAGTTCTGGACTTTTAAACAACTTCTTCCTGAGGCTATCCTCAATAAGCTCAAGGTCCTCCTTTCTCCTATCCAGAAGGGCCTTCACCTGCTTACTGAGCACTTGCAGTTGCTCCTCAAGTTCACTAGGTCCTTCACTGAATGCAAAGCACACGCTCACTACGAGCATCACGCTCAAGCTCAGCCACCCCCGTTTTCCGAACATTCTTGAATCAGACACCGGCTGATTACTGAAGCTCAAAGCGCTATCAAATTGCTTTATACGAGCCGCTGCTTCTGCACGCAAGCGCCTTTTAGGCCAGGTGTTACAAGGTGTACGAATTTCAGCGCCCATTTCTTTACCATTCGCGTTCTTTTGGATGAAAGTGCTCGGACGGGTACAGCCGATGAGTTCGGCGGACGATGGCCAAAGGTAGTGGGAATGGAGTAGATTCGGCCCTTAATTCGAAGGGCCTTTGATGGATTTCTCCTCCAAGGTAGATATGTTTTCACCTGCTTGGCAGATGTTCGGAAGGATAGCAGTTGGACTGTAATGAACTTAGTTTGGTTAGGATTGATCTGTTTTCAGGGAAAATGATTACAGTTGGAAGCGAACAGGAAAATGTGATATTTCATATTTAGAATCAGTGAATTTCCTTAAATCCTAACAGGATTACTCGTATTCATACTTAGAGCGAACTCTATAGTTCACGAAAACCCTAAAAATTAGTTCTATAACATGATTAAAATTATACAACATTTATAAGGTGCTAAAACTCTAAAATTAACATAAATAAATTAAGCCCAGTGATCTAAGAACGATATTATTATGTAGATATTCACAAATTTTTTGAACATTAGACCAAATTACAAATTGCTTTCACCGTAAAAGTCCACGAAAACTAACAACATTTAAAAATACAATCCAACTGATTTAAGATGAGCTCGGATGTATAACGAATTCAGGATATAACGAGTATTTACGAAGTAAATGTTTGGATTCGCTTTGTTTACTGTATTGTATTGCCCGCTTACAGCGATCACTCGCCTTGGAAACAACGAGCAACAATTAAAATAATATTGCGTTTCTAACTGGTATTACCTGCTTGTAAAATGTTTGCCTCCAAGAAAAATTTATTCAAAAACATTTGGTAAGGATTATAATTCAAGTAAGATGAGCATTTCTGAAATTTTTTCTGTTTTAGGATTTCTCACCATTTTCCAAGAGTGAAAAAAGTATTTTTGCTGATAATAAACATAGATTTTAAAATTTTAACACTGTAAATATTTTTTAAGTTTCTCGGATATAACGAGCAAATATTTATAAGGTTTCGTTATAACTGAGTTGTACTGTATAATAACAATAGAGAAACGTATTATGATTCTCTTTACAGCGAAAGTATTGATTTCGCTAAACAATGAGAATTCCAAAATATTTACTAAATATCTGCTCGCGGCAACATGTACATGTGTGTGGTTGTTGATTTTAATAAAAATTTTAACCTAGAGACTTCACAAAATAATAAACTGTTGAAAACATTCAGAACCTCAAGCCAGTGTTGGGTAAGTTACTCTAAGAAAGTAACTAAGTAAGTTAGTCAGTTACTCGGCGAAAAAGTAACTAAGTAAGTTACTAAGTTACAGGATTATAAAAGTAACTTGAATAAGTTACTAAGTTACCATAAAGTAACTCGTTATTTTTTAAGTTACCTTTTTTTACGAGACGCTACTAATGTACACGCAATTACTACCAACTTAATGTCAACAAAAACACACATTTATAAACAATTGTTTATTAGCAAATATTCTATACGTGGGGAAACGAACAGGCTTAGAGCTTAGAGGAGCTGGTTCTACGATGTTTTTGGGATTTTCCAAGGATTCTATTTTCTTTTCGTTATTATTGAAATATAGAGACGGTGAATGTATTTTCGTCTGAATTAGACACCCCCAACCTGCGCACAGGTGTTAGGAATGTACTTCCCAGTAATCCGCATACCTGCTCAGAGAGCTTCTAGTTGTTAAAGGATTAAAGATTACTGAAAAAAGCTGTCACCACCCAAATAGGATCTATCAAATATTATTTATTATCGACTAAGTACAAGAAGGTATTCCTGTGTTCGGTATTAGCATTTGCATACTAAAGCATTCGAAATTTCAACAAATTCTTCAGCTTCAGGTATAATTTCTTAAATACTACGCATTAAAAACCGAACATTTTAAAATATTTTACATTTGTAGCATGAAAATGTAACTTGTCATATTCACTTACTAAAGTTACTAAATAATTGTAACGTGTTATAGTTACAATTACTGAAAACGCAAAAGTAATTAAGTTACTATTAAGTTACTGAAAAGTAACTAGTTACTAGTAACGAGTTACTTTTACTTAGTTACTACCCAACACTGCCTCAAGCGAAAGTTAAGTCGCTCTTTTTGGTAGTATATTTTTCGAAAACAGTAACCTGCCAATTTTAACCAGTAATATTATGAAGGGCTTTAATACAAGTAGAGTGATCTGTTTTCGAATTCTCTAGAGTCAAAATTAAAGCCACTACGATTTTTTGGAAGTTCTGAATTTGAAGCCCGTTTACTACAAAAACTGGTAAACCAATTGATATACGTAGACTGTAAGTATACATATTAAAGTATGCGAAAAAAGATATTTAAAAAAACAATTCCACATATGTTCCTATTCCAGTATTTTTGAAATATTCAAAACGATGTATTTAAAAAATGGCTCTGATAATTTCGATAATTAATTTTATCCTGAGAGAAGCCTTAAAAACCTACAAAACTACCTTTCATTTATTGACGAAAATCGACTCTAAGGTCTTCTCGGAATTTGTGAAAATTACGAATTCGAGGCGGCCGTGGGCTAGAGGTTAGCGCGTTAAACTTCTACCCTGAACGTCCTTGGTTCAATTCCCAGTACCGGAACATCGGATTTTTAACGGTCGTTCTCCTTCGCAAGGTAATGGCAAACCAGGAAAGTATTCTGTCTAGTAAATCTTCTCTGGAGTAGAAGTATTTACACTTCCCGTGGTTCGGAGCCCACGTTAAGCTGTAAAAGTACTAGTACCTATAAGTACCTATAAGTATTTTAGTAAATTTCGCGACGTTATAGGCACCTAGAAGAGCTAAAAACTATTTTTTATTTTCTGACGAATCTTGTGCAGGTCTTTGTGGAATTTTTCAAAACTTTGTGTTTAACGGCCTGCTAGTCAAAAACAGTTAATCCGATTTACAGAAACTTTAAACGCATAATGGGACTACAAATTTCGGATATATAAAGGCTTTTTAACCGTGGCAAGCTTTCGAAATGGTAGAAATCTTCTATAAACTACTATAAGGATTTTAATAAAAATTTTTGACGGTATGAGCACCTATAAGACCTACAAAACTGTTTTTTATTTATTGGCGAATCTTTTCCAAGAGATTTTCGTAGCAGTTTTCAAAAGGATAAGGATTTTAATCAAATTTCGCGTTATAAGCACCCAAAAGTCCTACAAAACGGTTTTATATTTATGGATGAATCTCGTCCAGGAAGTTTTCGTAGAATTTTTAAAATTTAGAATATAATGGAATGCTTGTCAAAAACTGGTATTTACTGGATTTACAGAAACCTTAAGCCTGTTAATATATAGGCCTCAAGCATCGAAAGCATAGTGGGACTACACATTTCAGTGTAAATACCGGCTTTAAACACGACAAACTTTCGAAATTGTAGAAATTTTCTCTAAACCAGCATAAGGATTTTAATAAAATTTCGCGTTATAAGCACCCAAAAGATGTACAAAACGGTTTTATATTTATGGACGAATCTCGTCCAGGAGGTTATGGTAGAATTTTTAAAATTTAGAATATAATGGAATGCTAGTAAAAAACTGGTATTTACTAGATTTACAGAAACCTTAAGCCCGTTAAAGCCCTCAAGCATCGAAAGCATAGTGGGACTACACATATCGGTGTAAATACAGGATTTAAACACGACAAGCTTTCGAAATTGTAAACATTTTCTAAAAGGAAGCACCTAAAAGACTTAGAAAACTGTTTTATATTTATGGACGAATCTCGTCCATGAGGTCTTAGTAGAATTTTTAATTTGAGAATATAGTAACGGAATGCTGGTCAAAACCTGGTAATTACTAGATTTACAGAAACCTTAAGCCTGTTAATAGCCCTCAAGCATCGAAAGCATAATGGGACTACACATTTCGGTGTAAATACCGGCTTTAAACGTGGCAAGCTTTCAAAAAAGACCTACAAACCTGTCCAGAAGATAGTCGTGGAATTTTTCAAAATTTTGAATTCAATGGCCTGCTAGTAAAAACTAGTATTTATTGGATTTGCAAAATCCTTAAGTCTGTTAATAGTCCTGAAACATCAGAAGCATAATGGGACCAAAATTTTGGAATACATATATAACGGCTTGAAACATGGCAAACTTTTGAAATTGTAGAAATTTTCTAAAAACTATCATAAGTATTTTAATAAAATTTTGCGACGTGATAAGCACCTGAAAGACATATAAAACTATTTTTTATTTATTGGCGAATCTTGTTCAGGGGGTCTTCTTTGAATTTTTTTAAATATTGAGTATAATGGCCTGCTAGTCAAGAACTGGTAATCCTATTTACATAAACTTGAATCTGTTAATAGCCTTCAAGCATCGAAAGCATATTGCGGTCACTAATTTCGGAAAATATTACAGGGTGTCTCAGAAAGAATGGGCCAGCGTTTAGTCATAGATTCTTTATGTAAAAATAAACCGATTAAACCTAATATACCTTAGGCAGAAAGTCCTTCCTTAAAAAGTTATAGGGCCTTAAAGTTCAATTTTTTATTTTTTCTTTTTATTTTAATTTCCACAAATCTAAAGATATTTCTTTCCAATTTGGTACACATACTTACCATTATACAATACAGTGACATAATTATTTTCATTAACCAGACTTGACCGCAAGAGGCACTTAACCTACCACTGAAATTTTATTTTAGCTCTAACTTTGTTATTAGTAGAACGTTTTAAAATTTTATGTTATTTTCTGAAGGAGAATTAAAAAATACAAAAATAAGGTATTCTTAGTTCATACGCGTAGAGGCAACCGTTTGCCTTAAAATGCTTGTCCCAAGTTTGGGTTGTCGTTACGAAGTGCAATTATCAGGTAGCCATGATCGCAAAAACAATGGGTAGTACTTGTGACCTACAGTAAAGAACAATGCTAAGTAAATTAAATACTTTGGTGTTATAGAAATTGTATTTTTAATTTCTGTTTCATTTACGAAAATGCCTCGACATAACGAACGTCGCTACATTTTCGTAAACACAAAACAGAAATTAAAAATTCAATTTCTATAACACCAAAGTATTTAATTGACTTAGCATTGTTCTTTACTGTAGATCACAAGCACTACCCATTGTTTTTGCGATCATGGCTACCTGATAATTGCACGTCATAACGACAACCCAAAACCTTTTTAATTCTCTTTCAGAAAATAACATAAAATTTTAAAATGTTCTACTAATAACAAAGTTACAGCTAATATAAAATTTCAGTGGTAGGTTAAGTGCCTCTTACGGCCAAGTCTGGTTAATGAAAATAATTCTGTCACTGTAATACATAATGATAAGTAGGTGTACCAAATTTCAAAGAAATATCTTTAGATTTGTGGAAATTACAATAAAAAGAAAAAATAAAAAATTGAACTTTAAGGCTCTATAACTTTTTAAGGAAGGGCTTTCTGCCTAAGGTATATTTGGTTTAATCGGATTATTTTAACCTAAAGAATCTATGACTAAACGCTGGTCCATTCTTTCTGAGACACCCTGTATAGCTTTAAAAATTGCAAACTGTCAAATTTTTATAAATGTTCATAAAAATCTGCTCAGAAAACTAATATAAGGATTTTATTAAATTTCGTGACGTCATAAGTAACTAGAAAATCTACAAAACTATTGCCAAAAGGTCTTTACGAATGTTTGGAAAATGTTGGTTTCGTGACCAATAACATGCAATAAAAGTATGCAATTATACATCACTGTAAAGTTATTTTTACGTACACTTGGAAAACAGAATGCCAAAGGCCATATACTTTTTAGAGAAGTCTTATTTTTAACTAAACACCCACATTTAAGAGAATAAACTCTTAAAGAAAACTAACATGAGAATAAATTCAATTCAAAATCAAATAGAAAAGCCCTTACATTAAAACGAAAATTAAAAAAAATATATTTACAGCATTAATTTCAGATTCAGTTTATTTTTGTAACTCAATTTTCAGTTTGAATTAGGTTAAGAAGATCAGAAAACACATTAACTTTCAACATAAAATGGGACCGAATTTATTAGCAATTATCTCAAGTGGAATCTATAGTATAATGGAAGTAAATGCGAAGGTAATTCATTTAAAAACAAAATTAACGTGCGGCCCTCTGTAATATGGGGGACCCCGAGATGGAAACATCAAAATTAAATTTTAAACGTGAGACCCATAATTTACAATAATAAAATGCGAATTTATAATGTTATTTAAAAATAGTAATTTAGGCAAACCTATAATTTTAAATATTCTATAAACCTCTTTTTTTTTAGAAATGTGGATATATTTTCTTAATGACATTATAATATGATAGGATGACGTTTGATCGCATAATTTTAGTTTTATTTAAAATTCGATTAAATTAGAATTGTATTCCAATGTCGTCTCTGAAATGTAAAATGTAAGCTCCGTAGGCCCCATATTTTGACATGACGTTTGTGTTGTATGTATAAACTCCGATGTTGATAAATCGATAACTTCCAATAATATCTGCCATTTTCGTTTCTATCTAATCCATGTTCAAATACCATTTAGTAAATCGACAGTCATTTCCAATACAACGTGCCCCGTCTTAAAACGATACCCAGGATAATGGCAAAGTAATTTCCTTTCCCTATAAAGCATCACTATTTTGTTGTTGTATTCTCCATTATTCTTGACAGTTGGTAAAATCGATAGACGCCTTTTATTAGAACATATTTGAACGTGAATATGTTACATTTTTAGGACAGGTACAGTTCTGTTGTATTTATTTTCCTTGACCTTTGAAGAACATTACCTGAAAATAATTACATCTTTTAAGGTCCTTGTTATTTTCCGATACATTTTCAAACAGAAACAATATTGTATATATGTCGTTGAAAAATAAATGTCAAAATGGATTGGCAATACTTTTTAATTTAATTGAATACCCGAGAAGGAACTCTTAGAATATAAGAATTATATTATAAGAAGTTGGCAACGATAGAATTTGGAGGATTCTGTCTAATTTTCAAATTCAACATTATAACAAATATCATTTACATACGTTTCTAATTTGTTGTTGTTGGTATGTAAATGTTTCAAAATTTACCCGTCCATAACGTATTATGGCATTTATGTAAAAATTCACAGGAAAGGTTAAATGAGTGAAATATTATGAACCCTATCAAAAAATATACGAGAAGACTTGTAAATAATGAAGGCAGTTGTAGCATCAAAAATATTTTACCATTTATAATACGGTTATAACGAGACCTTTAAGGTTTTAAATACTGGCTCGTTGTATCCGGTAAACTTACAATTCAAAACTAGTACCTTATTTAAATTACAATTCTTAATAGATATTGTTAGACAAAATTTACTCGTATATAAATATTTTATGAGCAATACAAGGTAGAAATGCTAACAACTGTAATATTTCTTCGTTGTTCACGGCATAGACGATCACTGTAAATGGGAAATACGATACAGTCAACAGCGCAAATACAAACATTATTTCGTACACGGTATCTTACTGTACCTAAACTTGTCTTAAGTGAGCTGAACTGCTGTATAGCACTTTCGGTATCATTTTGGAACATATTTAAAATTAGGTATAGTAAACTGGAAACAGGAAATAGAGTATTACCAACAGTGCAACTCAAACATTATTGTGTAAATTCTCGATATATCCGGCGTCTCTTTGTGCCGAACTCATTTAAAGTGAGTTAGACTATACTATAGTATTCTTCTCAGTATAATTATGAAACTTATTCAAAATTAAATATGATGAATTGTAAACGAAAAACAGAATGCAATAAACCAAACAATTTCAATCACTATTTCGGAAACGCTTGTTATATCCAAGAGCTCCTTTTACCGGAACTTATTTAAAGTGAGTTCGGAGTTCGACTGTAGTCGTGTGTAGTAGATATGATGAACTGTAAAGGGAAAACAGAATACAGTAAGCAATGCAAATTAATACATTATTTGGTAAACGCTTGTTATATCCGAAAGCTCGTTATACCTGAACTTATCTAAAGTGAGTTGGACCGTAATATAGTATTTCCGGTATAACTTTTAAACTTATTCGAATTTAGATATGACGAACTGTAAACGGAAAACAGAATACAATAAGCAGTGCAAATTAATACATTATTTCGTAAACGCTTGCTATTTCCGGGAGCTCATTGTACCCCAATTTACCTAATGTGAGTTGAATTGTAGCATAGTATTCCCAATATAATTTTAGAACTTATTCAAAATTAGATATAATAATACGGAAAACAGAATACTGCAAGCAGTACAAATTAAAACATTATTTCGTAACGCTTGTTACTTCCGCGAGCTCGTTGTACCTGAACTTACCTAAACTGAATTGAACTATAGTATAGTATTCCCAGTACAATTTTAAACCCTATTCAAAATTAGCTATAGTAAAACGGAAAACAGAATACAGTAAGTAATACAAATTTAGACATTATTTCGTAAACGCTTGTTACTTCCGAGAGCTCATTGTCCCTGAACTTACCTAAAGTGAGTTGAACTGTAGTATAGTATTCCCAGTACAATTTTTAACCCTATTCAAAATTAGATATAGTAAAACGGAAAACAGAATACAGTAAGCAACTAAGCAGTACAAATTAAAGCATCATTTCGTAATCGCTTGATGTTTCCGGAAGCTTGTTGTACCGTAACTAGCCTAAACTGAGTTGAACTGTAGTAAAGTATTCCCAGTATAATTTTGAACCTTATTCAAAATTCGATATAATAAACGGAAAACAGAATACAGTACAACTATATTGTATAAATTACATTTCACGATACAGCTTCTGACCTAGTTTAGCTAGTTTAAAGTTTTCTGGGAGACATCGGACTGCCCAAGAATACAGTAAACAGTACAAATTAAAATATTATTTCGTAAGCGCTTATTATTTCCGGGAGCTCGTTGTACCTGAACTCACCTTAAGTGAATTAAACTGTAGCATAGTATTCCCCAGTGGCGGCTTGTACTACAGGGCACAAGGGCACGTGCCCACCCAGCCACCAAGATAAACACAGAAAGAAATTCGCATGTAATTCAGTGCATTATTTTAATTTTATTATTTTAACGATGGTATCAAATTTTCCTTCCGCACCAAAGGCGCGGCTAACACGCTCAAAACTATGTTCCGGGGAACGCTCTGATTTGTACCTATGTAGAACAACATTCGATTGCCCATCGGTTATCTTCGCTATACGCCTGGTATATCAGGCGAATGGGGCACCGAGCACATTGTTCCCCATTTAAAGTCCACGTTTGAATTTGGACTTAGGAGCGCTGTTTTCGCGCAATCGCGCGTTTGAATTCAAAGACGAAAGTGACGTTTTTTCAATGATGGAAGTTAATTGTGTGCAAAAAGATCGACTGAATGCATTGGCGGTCCTATCAATAGAAAAGAAGTTCGTCCAGTCTATCCCGGATTTTGACAACAAAGTCATAGACGTCTTTTCTAGCATGAAAAATAGGAGAATGGATTTTATGTACAAAAAATAGATCAGTTTTCTCTTGTGACCAGTCTCTTTCTTAACTCACGAGCCGCCACTGGTATTCCCAGTATAATTCTGAACCTTATTCAAAATTAGATGCAATAAAACGGAAAAGAGAATACAATAAGAAGTTCAAATTAAAACAGTATTTCGTAAACGCTTGTTATTTCCGAAAGCTCATTGTACCTGAACTTACCTAAATTGAGTTGAACTGTAGCATAGTATTCCCAGTATAATTCTGAAATTTACTCAAAATTAGATATAGTAAAAAGGAAAATAGAATACAATAAGGAGTGCATATTAAAACAGTATTTCGTAAATGCTTGTTATTTCCGGAACAACGTTGTACCTGAACTTACCTAAATTGAGTTAAACTGTAGCATAGCATTTCCAGTATAATTCTGAAACTTATTCAAAGTTAGATGCAGTAAAACGGTAAAGAGGATACGATAAGAAGTGCAAATTATAACATTATTTCGTAAACGCTTGTTATTTCCGGAACCTCGTTGTACTTGAACTTACCTAAATTGAGTTGAACTATAGCATAGTATTCCCAGTATAATTCTGAAAC